>JZLH01S0041200.1:36440-58947 GCA_001188425.1 Eucidaris tribuloides
TTAGGCTATATTTATCCGAGACATTACTGCAAGCCTCAAATATTGCGTAACACTCGAAGGACTTAAATACCTCTTTTATCTGGCAATCAACGTCTACTTATTTTGGTAGCTGTTTCGGGTGTTGCTCTAATGTCTAGGAATGTGCTCGACCTCGGTAGACGTCTTAACATGGTATTACCTATCTTATCGGGAATGTTTTCATGTGAGGACCGACATGCCTGTTACGGTCACTTTAAACGGATCAGGACAGCAGGGGGCCCGGTTTTACTCGGGGCGGAAGTCCATGTTAATACAACGGGAACATCAATGATAACAGTAAATAATGGGGCTTGCGGCTTCCTTAATTCACTTCATAAGGAGGAACTGCATGAATTGTACCTTTTAAAAAGCATTCTATAATTATTGTTTTATACATCTTACAAAGATTTCTAATCATTTTAACGGTTTAAGAATGTAAGATTGGAACATTGTTCGAAAGTGTATACCCGCATAAATCTAGCAACAAACAACATGCAACACTTGCAGTCAACACTGTATAAAACGACTGTAATATACATGTAGATACTCTTGTTGCACACTTACTTAAAGTTTAACTTCGACGAGCAAAAGACGAAAAGGTACATTATTTTGAAACAAGAGCCCCGGAGGGCACGACGCTCACCTGAGGCTGAGGTCTCGCAAACTCTCTATGGTACCCCCTTTGCATCCCCTTGCCATATAAGCTGATTTTGCTGATTTTTAAATTCTAACATCCGTTTTTATAAAAACAAGGCACGCCCTCGTATCTTAACATATGACCTTTGACCTACTTATCTGACCCTGACCCCTATTTAACATTGAGGTCACGATACATGTAGCATCTACCATCCAAGTTAGTCACAAATGGGCCAATACCAACCAAAGAAGAAACTTGCAGGTATATTCTTGACTTCATTTGACCTTTGACCTACATATGTGACATTTGACCCCCAAATAACATTGAGGTACCTGTTACGCATCTACCACCCAAGTTTGGTTACAAATGGGCTCGTGGTTAGAAGGTTACCTAGTTTGGGCCCGTATGGGCCCTGCCCCCTGGGCCCCCAGGGGGCCCTGGTGTACCATTCCAGGAACCCTCTATCCCCTCCCCCTGAGGATCATTCCCACCAAGTTTGGTCTAAATCCACTGATGTGAATGTGAATTATTCCCAAAGGGGCCCTTAGGGGCCAAACGGGCCACCCTGGGCATTGCCATGAGGAACATTAATTTAGCACATATAGAGGTATCTACACACAAAGTGGCTTAACTAAACTATTTCTGGATCTAGAGAAGAAGATGTTTGAAAACTACCTACTTTTGGCCCTTTAGGGCCCTGCCCCTGGGCCCCCAGGGGGCCCAGGTGTACCATTTGAGAACCCTTGAATCCCCACCCCTAAGGATCATTCCTGCCAAGTTTGGGCCAAATCCAATCATGCATTTTGAAGAAGAAGCTGAAAATGTGTAAAAGTTTACGCACGACGCACGACGCACGACGGACGACGGACGAAAAGCGAACGCTATAGCTCACTTGAGCCTTTGGCTCAGGTGAGCTAAAAAAGACATATTAGGAATGACGATGCCAATTTGAAATACTTATATCCCTTATCCCTTTTTTCATATTGATTTCCCTATTCCTAGTCACTAAATTTGTTTTGCATCTTAAACAAATTAACCTACATATAACTGAAATAAAATTTCAGCAAATGTTGTCATCCATCTATATGTGATCCGTTTTGTCCATCAAGAAAGAAACACACAACTTCAGAAGCCATTGGAAGCAAATAAAAAAAAATGATAACTTACACCTAAACGAGTGTCCCACAGTTTACGCTTCATAGGTACATTGGAACAACTTCTGGGATTTACAATGTAGCTGCATGCACACAAAAGTGTTACTAGTACCAATTCACCGCATTATATAATGTATACATTGGTTTGTATTTTTGAAGTCTTAATTCCGACAATTAAAACTTGGATAGTCTGCTTCTATTCGAATTCCCCTAATAATCAAACTTACGTTTCGGACATTCATCTCCTTTCTGCCTCCAACCCGGACAGCATCGATAGTTGACATGTGACGTACCGTCTGCTGTAGGTTGCCTGGAAAATACAATACAAAACAAAAGTTTACATTTAAATATTATCCACTAAATATAATACGTGAATGAGACGATATTACTAAAAAAAGATATAGAATTCTAAGAAATGAATATAATATACTCGCAGTTCTCTTAATTCTGAATTTGTCATTCATACGTTGAAGCATATATGAATGGAACGCTAAATGCGGTAATCAAAAGTCCTTCTTTATTCTTGTAAAGTACAAAAATATCATCTTGATATTTCAGTTTAGTAATATTTCACAACAAATTAAACTCATCTTAATATTACGTACTAATAGGGAGTATGTAACTGAAATTATTCGGGTAAAATATATGTATGTATGTGTGTGTGTATGTGTGTATGTGTGTATGTGTGTATGTGTGTATGTGTGTGTGTGTGTGTATGGGTGTGTGTATATGTGTGTGTGTTATGTTCTATTTACGGTAGAAATAACTGTGACATTATCGGAAATTAGTGCTAACTGGTTGAAATTTGTTTTACCTTGACCAATTTATTTTAGTGAATTTATAGATCTAGCGGAAAGTCAGATTGAAAATCAAAATTCCTTCGCCTGACTTTCAGTATTAATGAAATAATTTTGACGTGGCGTTGCACTTTTCAGCAAAACCAGGCAAGAAACCATCGTGCAAAAGCAAAATACGAAAAATCAAATTGAACACAAAATGCCACAACTGCTGTTTCTGTTGATAACATCATAAAAAATTGCAATACATAAAAATACAAACTGAGCTCCATGACACTACTATCAATATTCCTAGTATGAAACGTAAAAAAATGTCAAACGAGATCACTGAAAAAAAATTGTATTTCAAAACGATTGTTAAATGCTTAAAAATGAAAAGCTATGATGACTAAACTGCAGTTTAGAATAAATCACCTGGTTTACTTTTATCATCAAGGTAATCGGAATTCATGGATATCTACAGAGCGACAGTTTTATTTTCAAAACTTTTGTGTTAGTGGCTGATTAGGATTCGAATATTATACAGTCCAGACATAAAATTTCCCCTTTTCAAACCGAGTGTGTAGAATGTTATGTCTTAAACAGATACATACAATTGGAAATGTATCTGTTGTGTAATCCAGTCTATAAATAATGTATCTCCTCCTGTTGTTACGATTACTCAGTCGTTGTTTGATATCTTGTTTCCTACAGGAATAGACCGATATATTAGATCAAAATTCTACAAGAGACTAGGAAAATCATGGCCCAAAGAAAAAAAAATAAAATGTATTATAAATGATTCGAAATATTGTATGCTTTATTAGAGAGTCATTTACTGGCAGTTTAGTGTATCATAAAGGCATTCCTTTTTAATCCACTGGTCTCTTAAAACAAACGATATAGAAGTTTCATCATCATCATCATCATTATTATTATTATTATTATATTATTATTATTATTACTATTATTATTATTATTATTATTATTATTATTATTATCATCATCATCATCATCATCATTATTATTATTATTATTATTATTATTATTATTATTATTATTATCATCATTACTCTTCAGTAGTAGCAGTAGTAGTATAGTCGTCCGTATAGTAGTACAATAACATCTAGTATAAACAGGCTAAGGCATCAGTGCTAGAACAAGGGATAAACCCACGCACATTTTGAAATTATCCCGTAAATGTCCCCTAAAACAATGACAGACAATGATTAAAAAAATGACAGTTTATCAGTGATCTCGTGAATCTCTCATCTGGAACACACCCATGACAACACAGACAGTACAGGAAAACCGCATATAGGAGCTGTCGAGGGTATGACAAAGTAAACATTAACGGACAGCTGTAATCGAACTTTCATTTGTCATGGCAGGTTGTTTTATAGAACACTAAACAAGTGCATGTGACCTTTGCAAGATCGTCATTGTATAATGCGTAACGAAATCATTGAATGTATTCATTTAGGGAACTCCTTTTTTTTCTGGTGGTGGGGGGGGGGGGGCGTGAAGGGAGTTGTTAACTGAACAGTCGTTCATCCTGAAAGATGCTTCTTTGTTGTGAGTCATTTGCTTCGTTTGAATGTGTATTACAAAAACAAGCAATCAGCAACAAGCAACAAACAAACAAACAAACAAACAAACAAACAAACAAATAAAAACAAATAAACAAACAATAAATCACTTTTTATTTTACAGTTTTCTATAAACGTGCAACATCAGTGGTGTATCACTCTTATTAATGTGGCATATTGACAAATATTAGGCCTATACTATTATATATTATTTGTTAGAACTTTTCATTGTATTATTGTCTGAACCCGTCAGCCAAACGGGGCCCCATGCTCTCCTGTAATAAGCGGTTATTGCAATAATGCAGGCCTCATATATACATATAAAAACTGTTTAGAAAGGTAGTTCGTTGTTCATACAGAACTTGGCATATCCCTCAAAGAAACGGGGTGACCTGATCTAGATGAGCGAAGAGCGAATACACATATTTGGTAAAAGAGAATTATTTACAGCAGACGAATTTCATATCTTCCTTAAACAAAATTACAACAAAGTTGAAACTCGTAGGTAAATTGAAAATGTTTGAAATATTGTTCTATTTATTATTTCTTTATATGTATAACTTGATGTACACGTCTAATCCATCTTTGAACCACTCGCTAATAATAACAATTCTTTGTCATATTCACCCCTCCTAAACATGGTGAATTACATTTACAGGCATACAATAATGTATTTACCCTGTATGACAAGTTATCTCGGTCATCCACGAAGAAGAAAATGAGACAAAAATCAGCATTAAAAAAAATCAACTTTATGGACAAAACATTAATGTCGTTCTACAGATTGCGTGGTTTGGGATATACCCTTCTGTGTGGAATGTTGTCAGATCGAAATAATGAAATTCGGGACAATAGCTCCCACCCCTCCGGGCTATTCTTGTCTCGACAACTTAAGTGGCTGCTTCCTATTAGTCCTCTTCTTCGTCCGGTATTTGATTTTCATAGTTTTGTTCACAGTACATGTCTCTTTCAGCCCACTTTCAAATGTCAAATAAGTTATAGATTTTAGTAAGTACGTTTGTAACTATGAAAAAAAGAGAGTAAGAATAAAAAAGTAAGAAAGTAAGTAAGTAAATAAGTAAGTAAGTAAATAAGTAAGTAAGTAAGTAAGAAAGTAAGTAAGTAAAAAGTACATAAGTACGTAAGTAAGTAAGTAAGTAAGTAAGTAAGTAAGTAAGCAAGTAAGTAAACCAGTAGCAATTAATTAATTAAGTTATAAAGCACTAAGCAAGTAAGCCAGTAGTAAGTAAGTAAGACAGAAAGAAAGTATAAGTAGACAGACATCATGATATCATACAAAGACGAATTAAGTACATAAACCGGTAAACTTACTTAAAATATACATGATCAAATAAAGGATTAATTATTAAATGACTGAATACAAAAACCTAAATTAATAATAGATAGATAGATAAATAAATAAATACATAATAAGCAAGTAAATTAATCTGAATAAATAAGTAAATATATACATAAATAAATACATAAATGAATAAATAAATAAATAAATAAATAAATAAATAAATAAATGAATAAATAAAAATAAATAAATTGATTAATCAATGCAAGATATAGAATCTTTCATCTTTGCATATAATTAAGTAATTATCATTATTAAACTCAATCCATCTTTGCCAATTAATTTTTTAACCATGTCCACATAAATTGCTGTACATTGATCAACACGTCTTTCACACGTGACTGCGTGGTATACATTTGTGGGAGAAGTGGTTTCCGTGGTGGCTCTACCCCAAGAAAGTTGGAGTCGGCCACAACAATTTGATTTGTCATAAATGGGGAAAAATAGTTTGCTTTGGTCAAGGCTCAATTCAGCCCTGAACTTGTGATCTTTCAGTTCTGTAGGTTCATAAGTCCAGAAATTACTCTTCACGATTCTAGCAATCAGATTATACAAAACAATAGTTCATAACAAGATAGGATATAGTTGCGATGTCCAGTAAACTCGTTATTACTATATTTTGTGTGTCAACAACTCAGAATTGGTCTTTTCTGCTTTTGCATATCAAATTAAGATATTAAAAATTTAACATGTCATTATACTAATGCAATTTGAGTGTCCATTTAATTGACATGTTACTTACAGTCATTCCATATATATATATATATATTCAAAAGGCGATGTTCCTTTTCCATATTTCTCTGCAACATGCATGTACACGTGTTGTCATGTACCAATTACAATAACTACATGTATTGAACCCCTTTTTCAAAGAGGTTTGTCATATTATCAAGTAGAAAATATTATTGTGATACTCTCTTCAAACTTATACATGACGGTGTAAAAGAAAGAAAACGATTGTAAAAAATTATGGTGCTTCATTTTAATTGGTGGCACATTGATTCTATGTATTTCTTTGTGTTTTCAACTTCAATGTGATTATTTTTTTATAGATTACTTAGGAAAACTTTTGTGTTCTTTATACTACCCTCATTATTTAAAAATTGGAAAAAACCCAAACCAAACCTTGATTAGAAAACGTTTTTGCTGTCTTGACACAAAAGACTGATTGCAATCAAATTATTTGACTTTACCAGGAAGATGATCAAAATATGTCAAAACATTCACTATCCTATAGCATCTAATAAGATAAGAAATCATCTGATTTTTTTCGTTATCGTCTTCAAATTCATTTTTATTTACCTTACCAGAAGCACTTTCACATCAAAAAACACGTCAAAGCTGATTGTGTAAAACGAGCACACTTGAATATCATGGTCCCATCCCTGACATTTATGATTTTTTTTTTATAACTTTACCAACAAAATTCAACATGTGAGTTATAGTTGCTCTGTATTTTTAGAAGTTTCAATTGCGTGTTGATTTGTGTTTTAGACCCAGACAAAGGATATCCTTTTCGATGTGTGGTTACGAGGTATTCCACACCTATATGATGGCTGGGTATCCATGTGATCGAACAATATGAACGACCTTGACTCGGGTCTCGGGGAAATTCGTTGTAAAACTTCACTTTGTTGACGGTAATGGATTAAACAGTCATATAAATTCAGAACTCTCTAAAAGACAATAGAATAAATGCACCCAATCCTCAAAGAATGTTTATTTTCTTTGGATTACAAGAGTGATTTTATTTTTCGGGTGAATTTTTAGCAAATTTTAGTATTTCCAATGACATTTTGAGTGTAGGATTTTAGTAGATTTTAAACGCAACATAAATAAAAACAAATCGCTGAAATTCACTCCATAAAGAATGAATTTTATCAAAACCCTATTCATCATTACTTTACGTCTCAACCCTTAATTTGCTCTTATAATTTTCTATGCTCCCTTAAGAGATCACACTTCACTCTATCACCTGACATTAAAAACGTCATTTAACAATGTTTTATTTTGAAAACATCTGAAATACATGTACAAATCCTTCATGCCACTATCTATATAGTGTCTCTAATAATGTCTAAACATAAAGCCCTGAATAAGTACAATTATCAAGTGGGTTTAAAAAGTAAAAAGTAAAAATTAATGGAAGATCATTTCACTTTTCCCCATATTCCAGTTTTGTCCACAGGACATTAATTCCTGCGCAGATATTTATATGTACATGTTATGCTAGTGACAGCATGCCTGTTTAAAGTTTTATGTTCAAGGGTGTATATTTGTCCATTCACACACCATCACAGCGGCCAGAAATCAAAGTTTGACAATATTTAAATGGTGCTTTCACAATGTTAATTATAGTGTCGTTAAGATCATCACAATGCAGAAAAGTGAGCAGACTACCAAACTTTGTTGTAATCGATAACCTTGTTTGAAAAGGTTTGAGAAAATTTTTGGAATGATCTCTTAGCTGGTCATAATTGATAAAGGTCAAAGCCAGAAGAAAAACAAGAAAACAGATCAGTCAAAATAACAAACAAATTTACAAAAACTCCGATGATATTGCGAATCGGTCAGTAGTTAAGCTCTGACATTAGAGTTCCCGCATTGACCAATCTGAGTTCCGTTTCCGTTAAATAATACATTTCGTACCAGGTGAGTTGTAGTCAGAGATACCGTGCAAACTTTTGTATTTATTTAACGTGAAATCAAGCACTGCCTTCAGGGGAAAACTATGATAGAATTTCGAGGATGTTATTGGCTCAACGGATGTGCATAAATTCTTCTTGCGCCCACACGTTTTATCTGCTCATGACCAGAGGTATTAATAATTTTATTCACAATATTCCTGTTTGACCTAATTTGATATCACACGGGAAAATGTTCGATGGTTTCAAAGCATAAAGTTGATTAACCTCAGAAAACTGTTGTTTTAAGGGGTTGCTTATTATGTTATCTCATGCAAGCCATCATCACGGATATTCTGAACTTCACCATAATCGAAACGATAATTGGTGTTTTGTAGAGACATCAAAGTATTGTTTCAAGATATTTTTCACTTTTGCTGTACAATCTATATACAGTACGAGTCACTACGGAGTCACTACGAACACATTTTTGGTATACATGTATAGAGGTATTGGCGCATGACTTGTAGGAGTGATGTGGTTGAATTGCATATTTTTAGAAAAACAATGGTGTTATGTGGCATCAAAGTTAATCTACTACAAATTTCCAGAATATGATTAAAAACATGTATTGAATTTACATCAAGTGTTTATTATCTCATTCGATTTCAGTATCGTTCTGTTATGAGGCAAGAAAACGAAAACACGGGAGGCAAGGAACAACGCATAGACCTAGTTAGAACATTATAAGGATAATTTTAATTTCACAGCATTCGTTCTGGTTTCTGTAATGAAGAAACATGTACCACTTTGCTCTCTGTAAATTAAACGTGTACAGATGAGTAAATTGTATTGGGAATTTTAAGAAAAAAAATAGAAAAAATATATTTCGTATTTATTCCAGATAATTTTTTAAAATCACTTTTCCTCCACGTTAATGCACCTTTTAAGTAAAAAGATCACGTTAACATTAGATCACTTTTTGTGTTTAGTTTAATATGTTTCTAATATAAGTAAGTCCAGTTTTTTTTTAATTTATAAATAATACTTTTATTTCTGTCCGACTGAATGATTTATAACTTATGCATGTTTCTAATATTTCACAAATTCTCACCTTCACCTCACTATTGTGAAAAAATGATTTTATTTTTTACAATGAGGTTGCTGTAATACCCGTCAATAGAGGAAAGGCATAATGATTTAAGGTAAATGTTTAACACATATTGGATCATCTAAGTCGACAATTGTGCAGTATTCCTGTGTCAAATCTCAACCTATTTTCAGACAACGTCAGAACACAAATCTCGGGGCTCACAAAATGGGAAGTATGGAATTAGATCAATAAACTTCGCGATGACGGACGGAATATGCATATTCCAGAGTTATATCATTTTGAAGTCGCCAGTCCAGAAGGAAAAAAAGCACGGAAGGAAAGACCTGAGAAATGAGAATACAAAAACCACACAGAATGGAGAACCAATAATCGTGCGTTTCGAAATGACTTCAGCAGACGGTATATTCATGATATTGTTGACAACGAAACCGGTTGTCCCGCCAAGCGACTTATCCTTTGACATTACACTGATACGGCCTGCAGCTATTAGCAAGCCTCAATTTCTCCTAAAATCTTTGTTCTGAAAATGGGGAAATGCTAAAAAGGGGGGGGGGGATAGGCCTATGTGTGCCCAGAAGAAATTGAAAGAAAGGGTGAAATGGCTGGAAATGAATTCACTGTTGAGATCGTTATGGCGGTCCTGCAAGCTGAGTGCATTTCATAATGGACAAACACAAACTACAGAGAAAAGAGAACAGAAATTATTGCGTCAAACTGGTTCTGGAATATGTGGGGATAATAGGCTTAACTGTAACTCCGTGTAACTGCAGGTCTCCCATTTGTAACAATTTGTAGAATTTTATTTTATTTTTTTTTTATCTTTCTTTTATTTTACCGTACTTTATATCAAATGTAGTCCTTTTATTTTCTTCGTTATGAATAATAATTGTGATGCTCATTTGAAATTTATATAGAATTTGCGCAATATGAATATATGTATGTATGTATGTATGTATGTATGTATGTATGTATGTATGTATGTATGTAAGTATGTATGTATGTATGTATGTATGTATGTATGTATGTATGTATGTATGTATGTATGCATTATTATTTGACACCAGCTCTGGTCTAAGGGCGACGCCTCACCATTATCCACACAATTTTCTGAAACACAGTCAAGTCAAACTTCGGCAGTCTATTATGCGACAACGACCACCATTTAACGAATCGCGATCACGCTATATCGTCTACGTCGTCTGTCATCAATGATGGCATGATAGTCATATCTCTCTCCCCCGCGCGTATCGGGAAGCGTCGCGCTCATCCCGTCGTTGGCCTTCGATGGCGTGGCCAAATCGTGAGAAATTTCAACCGACATGTCAGATAACATCTGATATACCACGCCTGACAGACAGAGAGTTGACTCCCTCCGTTAAACTCCTGGTCAATCCTGGATTAACCGATATCTGAGTCAGATAAACACGAATAAAGCTGCATCAGTCCCCCTGAATATGTGTATTTATATTTTCGTGTATTTTTAGATCTCTTTTGTTTAGGTGGTTGATCAAAATACATGCAGTCATTGCGAATACCTGGTACTGTTAGTATTTTGTTCTGTGTTGTCGTCAGAGCAACAGGCGTTGCATTTTGATTATCAGCAACATGAATATGTTGTCGCATTGTCAAATCAAGCAGACATGCAGCGGATTTCTTGTCATAACTTTGCAAGAACTACACCATATAGACATTTTTTTTTTAAATCTCCGGAAGCATGTTCCTGATGTCTGACGAAAAACAGTACAGATTCACGTATCTCGCGATAACATTGTAATCGGCATTTGACCACATCAGTACTGAACATAAATAAAACGTTAACGCATGGAATTCATGTACATGTACAGCACCGAATTATAAAAAAAATATAAATTCACACGGGGGTTCAGGTATACTGCCTTCATCGCCCGCACCCAGTTTAGAAATTTATGCCATTCTTCTTCTTTAGCCTAAAAATTGTATTCTTTGTTTACAACACAAAAATACATGTGAACTCATATCTCTACGAAAGCATTGGCGCATGAAAGTCAAATTTCGTGAAAATGAGGTTGTATTAAATTCGAATTGGATGAAAGGAAGCCAATATTTTTTTTTTCTATTTGAAATTTAGAGCACCCTTATAAACTTGTAACAAGCAAGTTTTTTCAACTATAAATGTACCTATGTTTCACAGTTAATACTTCAAGACTGCAGGATATTCCAAATTTTGAAAGCGATTTTTTTTTTTATTAAACTTTGGAAGTTGGATCTAAGCTGAATGACGCACACTTTAATTTATGCATCAAGGCGAGGAAGAAATAAGACATAAATTAATTGATACAGTCATGCACGAATTGAGTGTTGCGTCACACGAATCAACTTGAAAACTATATCATTTTAAACTTTAAAACATGGGTTGTGTCACTCTTCAACGTTAATAACATGCCTTGAACCATTTACTATAATCCCAAGACCCGAAATACGATTTCCCACCAGAGAAATCAGCGGAGATGAATTTTAACGTCAAATGAAGTTTGATCCGGGATGAAATTGAACAGGGTTCATTTAATTTGTTTATCAACACACTGCACCTACGTATTTAATGGCCATTTATGGGGCTGAATGTAGCTGAGTAAAGTGCAGTCCAGTGGGATTTCGATATACCGCATGGAAAGTACCTAAAGATGAGATTCTAAAAATACGCGTTTGATTGAGATTTTCCTGTTTTTACGCGGACTTGAATCGATTAAATTATTTCTTGTTGTTTGTCACAAGTCTTCGTGAGACTTTGTGTAAAATGTCATAATACACTGTAAGAAAATGTAAAATGGGGGAAAATCTGTCGCCGAAAATGATATACATTTTTCGATAAACGACAGGCTTAATTTATCATATATTCACAAGGATTTCGAACATTTTTGTAATAATATGTAATTACAAGATCAAACGATATTTGGATCCTCTGTGAATGGTTTGAAAATAAAAAGGAAATTCCCGCGTTTATCTTCGATAAGTTGCACATTTCTGCATCAGACTGACATCACACTTCGGTAATCTGTTTCATAAAAGGAGTCGTTTGTGCAAGTACTAGAGTGCCTGTTCAAACCTAAATACAACTATTCCCACAAATTCAGTAATGACACTATATAACAGAAGCCCCATTTAAAAAAATAATAAAAAAATTGTCAAACTTTGTGCTATCTGACATACGGTATCAGTGTTTGAAAGGACAAATATTCATAAACACCAAAAGAACACAAAATTTCTGACAATTATCCTGTCACTCGTAAAATATGTACAAATAAAATCGGCACATGGATTAACGTCAGCTGACGAAAATTCTGCAACACAGCAGTGTATGGGAAAAATTTCACCTTTTACAAACACATAATGATCGTTTTGAAATGTTTTTTTGAGGGCTTCAATTTAAGACCTTATCATAGACCATGGTGGCATGGAGAATCAAGTAGTTCTAATTTTTTAAACTTGAAACATTGTTATACGAAGCCTTCAAAGCAAATTTCATGATGCAATCTCCTTATCTCAATACCAAAATTATCATTTTGTTCATTATCTTTATGGGTTTGGGGTTTATGCAGTGCTAAATGTTTATATCCCAAATGCATGTTTTCAATTAAACACGGCTACATTTCGGGAAGAATATCTAAGTGAACTATTCTAAATACATTTGTCCCTGTTTTCAGTCAATTCTGACATCGCATGCCATGATACTAATACTACATAATACTTCACCCTCCGGCTAAATAAGCTACCAAAAAGATGTTCGAAATAAGAGGGCAATCCGCGGGATTTTATCGGAATTTAGAGTGCATCCTTATCGGTTTCACATCATTATCATATTTTTGTCGTGGTTGTTTGAACCCTCCGCTGATACAGAAATGACCACTGGCAATGTAAAAGATTACGTATCAGGCATAAACGGATTTTGACATGTTGCATAAAACAGCACTCATTTTGCTTCAGACACATGAAGGGTATGTGGTTAAAAAATATCGACCGATGCATTCAATGATTTGATCAGGTATTCTGGTAGAATAAAGTCAACACAACGAACGTATACCTTGCTGATACCGTTATTTTATGGCATACCATATTTTTTTTCAAGGTTAACTATTTCTGTCCAAAAAATATATCAATCCTTGCAAAATGCCAAGGTCATATGCAAATCAAAATAATAACACCTCAGCAGAGTTTGTTTTAACTTTTAATACAAATAATAAAACAGAATAAGTCAGGAGGATATCAGGGTAATGGCCTTGGAATATTTATACATGCTGACAATTACAACTGAGCTGATCCATGGACACTGTACTTTTAATTACACCAAAACTATTCCTTCCTTTTTCACTTATAATTACTTTATAGTGACGGATTTAGGGTAAATTTCTAGTGTATAAATTTAAGTTGGCGGCTTGTGATGAATTCACTTTTATTTAGGTTTGCTGATTACTGTGCGGGATTTTAGAGGTTTAAAATTCAATAACGAGATTATCATTGAAATTAAATTGGAACATTTATTTTTATCATCGGAAGTCTTAAAAATATTATAGCATTAACTATAAGAGACCATGATTGTTACTCATAATCATAGGGATTGAGGAAGGAATTGACAGAGAGGAAGCAAGACCGATAAACCTGGGTTACGCCATCCTAACGACAAAAAAATTGTGACAAAATCGGCTTAAACTGTGAAAATAATACAGTGCAATTCTTTTAGCATAACCATATCGATGTTTTCTTACTAGTTACGAATGGATTACACTGTCAAAATGGTTGTGTAAAAATTACATAACGCGGTTTGCTTTATGAACCATACAACTCTTGTTTAAATTTGAACACAAGTTGTACAATTGCACCCAAATTCTGCATAGAATTTTACTTGCGCAAAAATTGTAAACAAAAGTTGTGTATAGTTTGTAGTTAACAGCCTTGCGTGATATTTACAGGTGCTCATATGTCGAAAAAGCAGCCTATATACGGTACATTTTCTAATGCGGTACATTTTCTAATTTGCATGGGATTGCACGTTAGCCTTGGTTTTCACAAGTCCCTTACCTCACGGCCCTCTATTGTGATACCGATCTTCGGGGTCGTTTTATGATCGTTTTCCCGTTAGTTCTCCCCTTACCGTCCCGGTCCCCCAACCTCCCAGCGGAAATTCTCATATCCTAGCCACAATGACACGGATCAAATTTGGTAAATTTAAAGGCATAATTTAACAATATTTTCCTTTTTGAAAATCTGAATTACATGATCCTCCATCATAGTAATATCTCCGATAAGGTTTAAAAATGAAGCCCTGAAAAATGTTTGGTTCAAAACGATCATTAAAAGCTTTTAAAAAGGCAAAATCATCGAGGAGACCATTCCAATTTCCCCCTACAGACGGCAGTGTTATAGAATTCTCATCGCCAGGACATTTATTCATGTAACGATGTTCTATCAAGGTACAAATTTTGTTTGTGACAGCACGAATGTCTAAAGTTTTGTATTATAGGTCTTTTTTTGCCAATTTAAACACTACCATGTAGGTCAGATATCAATATTTTGACAAATTTTGAAACGGGGGTTCCACAATGTATAAAGTAGTGTCTTTAAACGTCTGACGTACTATAGCGAACAGAACAGAACGGATGGCTCTTATTTTCGGTAATTTCTCTCCAAACAAGACACGAAACGGTCCGGACGTTTGGAGTTAACAAACTTGACTCAAAGCTGTTTTATGGAGGAACACACCTTTGTAAAGTCAGCACACGATAAGGAACTAAATTTGGAAACGAAAATGAGTAGGTGCTTGTATTGCCTTTTTACTGTCATATTTCGTTTCACAGTTCCCGTGAACTACGTGACATAAAAAGTGAAGCCAGAGCAGTTTCTCACAAGTTTTAATGATCATTTCATGATCACAATATTGTTTTATGTCCTTGAAGGAAAAACGTGAATTACTGGAACTATCTCCTGGCAAAAGTAACAAATGGATTCATAAATAAATAAATAAATAAATAAATAAATAAATAAATAAATAAATAAATAAATAAATAAATAAATAAATAAATAAATAAATAAATAAATAAATAAATAAATAAATAAATAAATAAATAAATAAATGAATGAATAAATAAATAAATAAATAAATAAATAAATAAACAAATAAATAAATAAATAAATAAATAAATAAATAAATAAATAAATAAATAATGAATGAATGAATGAATAAAACTAATGAGATAAATGAATAAATGAATAAATAAATAAGCATGACTAGTTTAATAAATACAATAGATATATAGATGTATTTTCTCCTTTTTGGCTGCGATATAGGAAATACGAATTCTCAGCAAAGTTGAATTTTCGACGTTATAACAGAATGATACTTTCAATTCAAACATGCTACGTAGAAGTAGACATATACAATGAGGTATTCAAATTTATAATCATTAGTCTGAAGTATTCATGTACCAGCATTGACTGAAACATGGTGTTACTATAAAATGATTGTTTTGTTTGTGGATGTAGGCCTCAATATTATTGACAAAATGGACGAACTTTCAGACTTTACCGTATAGTTCAGATTAGCGATATACAAAAATTATATGAAACACCAGTCCTGTACTGCACTTGTGAGTTTTGTAGTTTGCCGCTAATTTCAAGAAATGTATGAATATATATGCATACATATGCGCATCTTGGCAGCATTTCCTTGCTACAGTTCACGTCATATAGATATATGTACACTTGTGAGTTTAATTAGAGGGGCTTATTCAATTTACCGGTAAAACCCCTCGTCTAAAAATGATTGCCCTCTTATCACAAGCGGAAATAAACCCCATCCTATGTTATCCTAACCGTTATATGCATAGACTTAAGTATAACAGCAAATTAGTTGACATGAAAACATACGATTCGTCATCCAATGAATATAATTTTAGCGCAGTATTGAATAAAATTTGAACAACCAGAATGTTGATATAGGGAACTTCTACTACATAACTAAACTAATACAGTAAAGAAAGATTAAATGTAAAGTGCACCCAAGTAAAATTGGTTTGACGTGCATTTTAATGTTAATGTTAATTTTGATTTGATTTTTTTTATAACCAAGCTTACTTTGAATATATATCTTGCTATTATTTAGGTACTGTTTCAAAATCTACACCTCTATCATGTCTAGTCCTCTACTAAACAAATTTGAACAAAAATATACACATACATACATAAACTAGAGGTCAAATTGTCATTTCTATTCAGAACAAAAGGCAAATCAATCATAAAATATGAACAGAAGAACTGAACACGCAGATTCTAGTCACGAAATCTGTGTTAGAAGAATTACAAATGTCAAAATGATATTTTCTAACAACAATCAAAGCTGCTGCTTCTAGACATTTATATAAATAGATCTACACAAGGATAAATAAATCAGGATTTGACGCATCCAATAAATTAAACGACAGAAACAAACCCTTGGCAACGCTTTGTTTGTACTTTGTAAGTGAAGTCAAAGATACACAATACACATATACACATATACACAGTAAATAACTAACTAATAAAAGAGTCTTTTCGAGGTAAAACTGTCGAAATTTTGTAATAGAAATAACATAAGGATAATTATTTCATTCTGTATAGGTAACAGTAACAATATCGGAAGTGTACTGATTACGAGACTTTACAAGAACCATCATAATTATTCTTAATTAAAAGCCATTAATATCACCGCTCATTTACTCTTTACACGCTGAATTTATTCTGAATGGATGATAATGACAATTGTTATTTTATATTTTCCCTGAAATTTGATTTCCTGAAATTTGATTAATGAAATGGTATTTTTTTTCTGTAAGTGCTACTTAAGCACACTTGTCATTTTTTAGTCTCTCCTGTACAATGGTGTAGGAGAAAAACAATTATTACAGTTGTTCAATTCAATCCAACGATTGTACACAGATGCATTATTAGCAGTCAAAGGGTTAACACAATACGTTTCACAGTTACTCTTAAAAATCCGCCTTTACTTCTGATCTGTCATACGCAAGAACTGGAATTTCTGACATATTATGTCATTCTGTGTCAAGCGATGAATCAATCTTGTTGAACATCTTCGGACAGTTTACCGGAAATTGGATGTTTATAGGGTTTACAGAAGCCATGCCCAAATATGACAACCTATCAAGCTTCAGACGGTACTGTTTATTTTGTTGTTAGTAGATAGGGCAAATGATATTTCCGCAATGCATTAACCCAGATTAAAACTCGGCAAATAATAGCTGCAGCTATATGTACATTATATAGGATAAAGGGGATATCCCTGATTGTTAATTAATATTCATGGTGACACATATCATAGCATTTATGTGTTTGTTAGAACTTAGAATGAAATTGGTTTTGTACTTTTGACTTTTGATGATTGCAAATTTGAATACTGAGTATAATTAATTATGATCATCATGGAAAATTAAATGAGTTCTGGACGGTGACTGGTTCACTAAACTCATTTCTCTGGATGAAAATGTCAAAAATAAATGTTCAACCGCTTCTGTGCTAAATGTTTTGTAAATCATATTTCATTTCTGTTCAAAGTTTGACTCGAGAACGACTTCATCGCATCGTGTTATTTTTAAATGAAGTATAGCTTTATAGAAACATAATTTCTGCAATATAAACTACAAACTATCTTAATAAAACCAATTATTTACTAATTGCAACGAGAGAAACAAATTTCAAAGTATAATTTCCATCAATTATAATAAGAAAACTATGCTTCAAAACATAATTTCCATTACCTTTTGAATATACATCAACATGAATAAACAATATTTACACATTGAAATGTTTTTTTTTTATCATGAGAGCATATCACCTAACGGTGTGCGATACTTGGAGACCTTGATGTACTTCCGTTTGTGTCACATTTTACATTTCCTAATTAACATATAGTATTCTATTCGTGATTCATTACACTATTTTCCGAGTCTGCGTGTATTCACGTAAATGTACAAAGTCCTGCCCCAGACTGTTTAATCAAGCGTGTCTACCTTTCCCTTTACCGACTGACCCCTTCCCCTATACCTAGATGACGAATACAGTTATCGTTAACACTTTGGGTGCTGGGCTAAAAACCCAGGTGTGTTAACCAGGGACTGGATTGTTTCGGACTAATGTGTACAACCTTTCCAAATTGTACGATTTTCTGTAAAATCGCAAATGCTATCAAGACAATACATTTTAACTCATTTATTTGGTTCATTGTGTATTCATTTGACGATAAATGTCATTGGTAGGAACTTCAGTGACATTTGTCATTCGAATTAAAAGATATGGATCCGATTGTCTTCTCGGCGAAAAGGTTCGCCGATAGTACCTGAGTGAAGTCAACCCTGGGCGAACAGGTTCGCCGATAGCACTCAAAGTGTTAATCTTTGAAGTCCTTTGACTTTAGAATTTCTCCACACCAGGATAGTGACTTGGGACATGACCTGTTGATTGTATTAATTTGTATCTCTGTGATTTTATCATCTACAGGAAATTTATATACGCGCCAAAGCAGATGAACTCTACAATAGTTTGACGCCTTTATTAAAGGCAGTGGATCTCATTTGCAAACATTCCCGCAGACCAGGAAAAGATAACCCATGCCCTTAGGCTATTGATGAAGGGCGTGTCTGTGAAATCTAGGGGTCAGTGATTGCCTAGAATCTGAAAAATGCAAAAGAAAAACAATAGCCGTTTAGTGTACGTTCTATGGTAGGAATTTTTTTCTCGCGAGAAAAGAATTCAAATCTGAGTCTAACGGTCACTATAATTCCACTAAAACTGAGTTTCTAGATCCTATATTTTGCTAAAGGTTCACGGACGGCATTTTCTTCTAAATGCCATCGTATTTACACAATGTTAATTTTTAGGCATGCGAAAGAGATCCACTGCCTTTAAGTATAATACACAATTCATCCTGTATAATATGGCAATATCTGTTGTTTTTTTTGTCTGTGAAAGGTAATTGACATGATTGGGAGAAGTAACAAATGCGTCTAGAACTAAATAGGTTGTAACACATACTGATGTATACATCAGCTAGAATATCTCCTGGCTGGAAGGATTTGTCTTGAATTTGGTTACTTAAGTTGTGGAGAAACAAGCGTTCATTTACCAGTATTGATTTAACTCTAAACGTGCCAAAGGATTTAAACCTCTATGGACTTTATGTGTATCATTTCGTGCAGACATGCGACGTCGGCAGGTTTAGAGTTAATCTAGTGCCCTGATTGTAATTGATCCCTTACAATTAATGCTACGCGACAAGTTTGCCTGTACCTGAACTTTGTAAAACTAAAAGGCAAAACTGACAAGGCAAGTCCGGATGCATATATCATTTCATACTTCATATGTGTGTGAATATAATAAAAAAGCAAGCGATTGTTGTTAAAAATACTTGATAAAACAAGTGAAAACAACAGTGACATAAGTGATAGACATTTATACTTTCCGTCACAACATATACGACCGAAGAAACCTCTGTGATTCTGAAAATAGAATTAAACACATCCCCTGACCGCCCCTTTTAATACAAGTGACTCCCAGTAACAACAGCTCATAATGTCATCATTACAAATCTAGGCAGGGGAACCGTGAAGTGATCTTGCTAAAGGTTATACTCGTTTATTTCACAAGAAATTACTGTAGATATTTCTTGTCAAAAGAGAGGTGATTAAAGTATCAAATCAACAATCTGAAATTTTAAGGATTTTTTTATAGGCCTTAGCCCGAACATCAACATTAATTTTCAGGCTTAAAGGCATCGTATCTGAATACTTCCATTAAAAAAAATGTAAGCTTCATGATTCCCCATGCTACTAGTGTCTTTGATAAGGTCTAAAAATGAAGCCCTGAAAAAATTACAGTTGAAAATGATCATTAAAAAAGTCAAAATCAGTGAGAGACCATTCCAGCTTCCCCCATAGACTGCTGTGCTGCAGAATTTCCTATCGGCTGAGAATAAATTATGTGCCAATTTGTATCTGCACAAATTGTACTAGTGACAGTACAACTATCCGAACTTTTGTATTCTAGGGTGTTTATTTGTCCATTCAAACACTGTCAGATATGTCAGATAGCAAAGTTTGACATTTTATTTTTTAACCGGTCTTCTACAGTGTTATATAGCGTCTTTAAAGGGCATTGTCATGATTAGGAGAAGTCAAAATGCCTCAAGAACCAAATAGTTTGAAATAAATACTTTAAAAAAGGGACCGTAAAGTCGCAAGTCGTGGGCGTTTGGACCTGGCCCGACTCGGGTAATATTCGGGAATGCCTGTATACTTTCGGAAAACGAGCGCGCACGAATTGTGTGCAATTCCCTATGCAGCACGTATTCACCCGAAGAAAGGCGAACTAAGCCCAACTGACCCTCATCGGCAATTCTGTTCGCAGCTCCACGATTGTTGTTTAGCATAGAGTTCAGTGTTACGCACTGCCTTGCAATAGGGGCAAGCGTAAGGTAAATAAACGTACAGTACATGGATTACGAGCGGCGAGTCCCTTTAAGCTGAAGGGATTTGTCTTGAATTTTGTTACTTGTGGAGAAACAAGCGTTCATTTAACAGTATTGAATTATTCCGGTGCCCTGATAGAAATTGATTCCATACAAAACTACACAACTAATTCGCCTGTCACAATGAATACTGATGGTGATTATTTAAAAAGTAATAAACATTTGACCATGAAATTTGAACAGCAGAAGCCTTGAACAAAATACTAGACTCTAAAATAGTTTTATCCCAAAGTAAGCTCTTCTTGTATTTCCCATTCAGCCATGGGGATTTTGTTGTGTTAACTATCTTAACATAGTATGTAAATCATCGAAGCTGTATCAACCAATCGGATTACGTATAGAATTTATGAATGAGTAAACAAAAACACCTGGTAAATCAAGTTTAAATTCAGGAACAAATATAAATATCCAACCACAAGATTGTCATTTATGTCAAGTCAAGGCTAATATCTCTACTTACTGAAATGGAAAACTGACAAATATTGCAAGTCGTGAGTCATTTAATCATATACGTTTATTTCGAGTAAAGAGTACGTTCATGAGTAAACTTAGCTTTATAATTAGCACTGTGGATCTGACGAAGATATACTGAAAGGGTTTGTAATGAATATACGTGCTCGCCATTCTAATGTCTGTGCCTGAATGATAAATTTTTTAGTAACACCTACATATATTTTGAGAAATCGATATCGCATATTAAGATAAATACTAAAACTGATTGGTTCAAGTGATACCGATATGTTCTGTGGCGAATCACCTAAAATCCCCAAAACATTAGAAATGGCATCACTTCGTAAGGAAAAGATACTTTCAATTGTTTCAAACTGGATATCATAAAACCAAGATGAAGATAACTCACTTGACACTCAATACAACACTTGAAATCCATTCTAACAACTCTGGGCTGAATGATAACATTTTTGGCGGAAATATCATGGATATTGGATCAAACCTCACGTGTTAGGTTCGTTAGAGTTTACTTCTCCCTTTATCTGATTGGCAGAGATCCTAAACTTGTCGAAGATGTTCTGTATACCTTCTTGAATTTAAAGAATTTCGAAAGTGAATGCAGAGGAACAAGTTAGAGTAAGTGTGTGTGAGGTGATTATCTTGATGCTCAGATATTTTGTTTTTACGATTTCAACGTATATATGCCAGCATTGTGATGAAAGTATATACATGTACGGCTACCTTTCTATTATCACGGATAAGTTTGCAACTCGTGGAAACTTCAGTTGCACCGCAACTATGTGAACTGTAACATGTCGTTATATCCAGTAATCCCACTAACATTATATCCACACAGGTGCTCTTCTCCCTTAAAATGCGGAAACAACTCCACAGAGCATAATGGTTAAGCATGACTTTTCCATTAACCAACAACTACATATATCATTCTTTCTTTTATTTCATGACTAATTACCCAACAAAGCGTGGACATTTGGCATTTTAGTCGATTTACTTCACACACCTATAACCTTTGCGCTGCCCTACGAAAACAGTTCACCACCAGTAATTTCGTGAACTTCAATAGAACACATTCTGACCTTGGGACGCTTATTGCACCACAAACGCCACAGACAGAGTCATGGGCAGTATTTTGTATTGATTAGTGTGGAGTGTATCTCGTAGACACAACCAGCAACGGGAAGGGATTTTAGTTCAGGCGGCGGACACCCTATTAATAGTG
>JZLH01S0041209.1:4469-14785 GCA_001188425.1 Eucidaris tribuloides
GGTCTAGAGTTGAACTTGATACACAGATTTCACTTTAAGTAATTGCTGACATGTGCTTTCTATTGAAACATGCATCACCCGGTTAGATAGATTTTAAACATTAAATCAGAATTGTTTGTATTCCATAATAGGTAGTTTTTTAAAAGATCGAAGTTATGAGAATAATCGAATGCTTTTCAACGTCAAGAAATTGACCTGTAATTATACAGAGTTCATTACGCAAAAAGATTTCGAATATCAGTAAACTATGTTGAGTTGAATGCATCGTCTAAACTATGTTACAGAAAGATAATAATGATTTTCTTCAAAGTATTTGTAAATTTGATGCTAATGAACAGCCTTTCAATATTTTGGCAGGTTATGGAGTTAAAGAAATGGACATAGTTGTTATATCTTAACTTGTTTCACCTTGTAAAGAGTTTATTTGCGAATTTTAAGTAAAGTGGGATATCAGCATAAGTATATGATAGCTTATAAGAAAACATTTATGGTCTTGCAATGTAATCGCAGCAATTTTAATAGTTTCCGGTGTATTGTCATTCCAACAGCTTATTAAGTTAATTACTTCAATTCTTTAGACATAATTCTTCGTTATATCATAAAGGTGAAACTTGAGTATTTTCAAGTTATCGTTAGAACAACGCGTGTCATGTTATGATCAATATTTTCCTTGTATCTAAAATATTATTAAATTCTTAATTTAATGCATTCAGCTACCGCTCCTGTCTGATACTATGATATATTATTTTAGTGTTTAGTGGTTCTTTTCTTACTTCGGAAGTAAGTGTTCATTTACATTCCATTGTTTTTTATGTCACGACCTAGCCTTCCTAAAATTTTTACGATAATATCTTTTTTGCAATATTTATTAAATTATTTACTTTATTCGGCATTCTATACAGTTTCGATTTCAGGTTTTCTATCATTATTCTTTATTTAATATACCTTTAGCAATTCCAAATATTCATCAGTATATCAGGCACTTTTCATCTTTTTTCTGACTGTGCAATATGGAGCGAATGGTTTATTAAATAAATCAAAATGATGGGAGGTTGTTTTATTTAAATTCATCAATTTCGTTGACATTTGTCTTTTCATACAATTACTCAATATAATTTCTAAGATCCTGAAGAACTTTCTATATCAAAATAACGAACGTATCTAAATTTGGATACTTTGGATAACCTTGGGTAAAATTTCTTTCCAGTATAACATAAGTCAATAAGTTGTCACTAATAGACGCAGATTGAATCTGACGTTAAGACCAAATGAAATTAGAGCAAATCAACGTCAATAAGAGTTTGACTGATATGTAGTAACATGAGTTAGGTTTCTCGTATAAATTTGAGTAGATCAAATCATTACATAAAAACGAATCTTTTGGAAATAATTACTCTTTTAACATAGTATTAAAATTAAAATCAGCCCAAATACATAAATTGTCCGAATTAAGCCATACTTTATCGAAGTTAATCATAAGAATTGAAAAAGGACGACCTAGTCTGGTTTCTTATACAAGATACCTATAATTGGCACTGGGCACTTAATATTCCAGTCGTTCGTGAAGTCATATGTCACTTTACGAACAGCTTTATGAAACGGGTCCCGACAATGATATCTCCGAAGGCAAAGAGTTAAGAGCTATGGTTTTCACTTGGTTTTTGGTTAATGCAGTTTTAAAGGTTAAAGTTAGGGTTAGAATCAGGATTGGAGTCCGGATTAGCATCAGCATTTGACGCCGGAGCAACTGTTGCCGGGGCATATAAATTCAAACTACATCATCCTCTCATCACGAGGTATTTGACTACCATGGTGAGTGTTCCGTGACTCGAGATTTGCCAGGAGATCGTTCAACAGCTCGTCAGCAATCGTCTCATCATTGTCGACGTCAGTTTCTTCACCGTCTCCGTTTTCTACTACGATGTCGCCAAAGAGAAGGGTGTCTACCTCCGTTTCCTCATCTGTTCAAACATCAAGATGAAGACGGGAATCGATGCAAAGACACGGAGATGAACGAAATTGAGAGGTATATAAGGGAAAAGCGAAAGAAAGAAAATCGGGGAGGAAAAAGAAGAGAAAACATACAGGTCGTGAGAGAGGGAGAGAAAACAAAATATAAGAATATACTTTTTGAACGCGGTACGTGTTACCTCCATATTATACAAATACAAGGATTGCTCCAAGGAATGCGTATAACTAGACTAGTGATAACGATTGATGTTTTGCACAAGCTATACATGAACCATGCTACTAGTTTCTCTAAATAGATCTGAAATGAAGCCCTTTCAAAACGCTGGTAAAGTGCTTTTAAAATGTAAAAAAAAAAATCCATGAGCAACTATTCCATTTCTTCCCCATAAAACTGGTGTGTTATAGATTTTGAGGACATTAAATCATGTTCCAACATGTATCTGTATATTTAATGAGTGACAGCATTGTTGTTTTACTTTGGCATTCCACAGTGCTTATTTGTCCATTCAAACACTACCATGTAGGTCAGATATTAAGGTTTGACAATGTTTTTAATGGGGCTTCTACAATTTTAAAGCCCAAGTTTAGTTTGGGGGATTTTTTTGAAAGCTTTATGCCCAAAGGTCATATCACACCAATAACAGATTCTGAATGTCTTTCTTTTTATATGAGTTATATAGGTATTATGAGTTATACCTCATCAGAAAGAGCAGACTCTGCTATTTCTGATGAGGTATAACTCATATAGTCTTAACACCTTATTACCCTTTGGGTGCTATAATGTGAAATATAGTCGAAAATCTCGCCCCCTCCCCGAGATTTTTCATTAATTAATTAAAAAAAAACCGAAAGACATTCAGAATCTGTTATTGCTGTGATTTGACCTTTGGACATAAAGCTTTCAAATAAAAAAAAATCCCCAAAACTAAACTTGGGCTTTAACCAATGCCTTTAAGTCACTTCTTATCCTCGTGTTGACTTTCCCCGTGACAGTGGCCCTTTAATACCTGATTCTTCCAGGGCAGTGCCCTCTTCAAGACGCTTAGCATCCTGTTCTTGCTCATCCAGGTCAGCTAGCAGCTCATCGATCGTGAGGCCCTGATCTTGGAAAGTTTCGATGTCGGTTAACAGTTTCTCCTCCGCATCAGCGATCACTGAATGAAACAACAATCGCATGTGACTTTATTATGCTGGTACTTTCAAGATCCGCGAATCTGACGCGGGACGTGATTCATCACGCAGCTTTTAGACCAGTCGTCATTATGTATATCTATGACAGACCTTAGACCATTTTGTTTAAGTATAAACACCAGGGGCGTCGATCCGTGGGGGGGGGGGGAGGGGCAGTCGCTCTTATTAAAAATATGGGCGAGGCAAACATGTCGTTTTGGCCCCTTCAAAGCTTTTTACAACTTTAAAATTTCATAATTATCATGTAAAGCAAGAATATGTTTTAAAAATTGTGCAAAGACATTTAAAAAAGACTTCTAAACATATCACAATTACTGCAAATACTACAAATTTTGCGCGCAGGGCGAGCCATTAATGTTTATTTTTTCTTACTTTGCCCCCTCCCATCGGAAAAAATTGATCGACGCCCCTGATAAACACTCTTGAATAGATGAAAATGAAATTGGGCGTATTATATACTGTTGTTCTTGCCTGAATAGTTTGTCACACTTTTGATATGAAATATTGTTTTGCGTAATACAACAGAAACACAGACCTTTACAAGTTTCCGCATTTTTAATGGACTTATAATATTTTAGATGAGAAACTACAGTGATCCTGTTTTTTTTGCTGCTAGTTGTATACGGTAATATCCATTTCATCATCAGAATTGAAAATGTATTTTTTGATAAATTAATGAGTTGCAAATAAATGGGTTTTTTTCATAGACTGAATAACATGGAGTTTAATGGAAAGAATTAAGCGATTAGAGTAAAAGTTTATCAATATGTCATTTTCCACACGTCTTGGAACGTGTGGATTTTTATTGTGACAACACTTACACTGCTTTCTGCCCGAATCTGCCTCCTGATCTGCATAAAGTGAAAAAAAATGATAATATTAATGCATAATAATGTGGAAGGGATGCACCCTGGTTTTCAATACATTTTAACGTGGGTTCATACTCTTTCTGACAATTCAGAGTCCCTCTTTTGCTCTCGAAGTATATTGGGGTGGATCCAAGAATTTGTAAAATAGGTTGCCGTCGGCACTCAAATTGTAAAAACGGGGTACAGGCGCATATTATGTCAAGGGTGAGAAAACATAAAGGGAGGAAGAGGTTTAGTCCCATGACTCATGCATTTCCCCAAATATGGGAATGCCATCAGTTCGACCCCAAATGAATGCGACAGTGATGAAACATGATGAAATACCGGAGTGTGGGGAAAGGCAATTAAAGATTAAGAATCTCAAAATAATGTTCATTTACTTTTTGTTTGCGATGTAATTAAAACATAACAAGAAATTATGAAAACCAATAAATAGTAAAGATGTATAAATGTCACAAAATAACTTCCCAGTCACGTTCTTGTTATTTTTTATGGATATTCGTTTATATAATTTGTATTTTCTTCATGTTTTATCGTTCGTGTTTTCTTTACGTTTATTGAAGGTGGCGACGGACTGATCTACATGATTAATTTTGTATCTCACTTACCATCCAGCTCTGCATCACTGAAGGGTTTGTCGAGAAAAGATCCACTTTCGGTTTGAGGAGCATGTGCCACAGTCTCATCCAGATCTTGACAACAAATGAGAAATATACAACGATTGTCAATCCAAACATTCTGAATTAAATGCTACTTTCTTTGAGCTTATCTTACACATACAAAAAAGTAACGTTAAAAAAAAATCATCAGCGTTCGAAGAATTCAATGGTAAGATTTACGAACGCCTGAATGCATCCTGTAAATCATCACAGTGTGCGGGCAAAATTTGGCGGGACGCGGTGGTTGTGTCTCTGGCAGTCGGTTTTTACTTTGCATCACAATCCACAAATAGTACTATTATTTTAATTGGTGTGATCACAATAAAAATTATTACAATAATTTTATCTATGAAAACCACTTTTACATAGTAAAAGAACAAACGTCATTAAATAACTTTAAAACTTGAGATTTTCATCACATATTATTTGTGAAATGGGAAAACTAAACTTGTCAAAAATTCACTCGAAATTGATTGGCACCTATTTAGTCCATAATCCAAACCATAATCGTGAACATAGTTATAACCATGGCAATAACCATAGCCATAATCATAACCATAATCATAACCGCATCCATAACCATAATCATGACCACATCCATTTACAACCATAACTATATCCACAGCCATAGCCACAGTCATAATCATAACAATAACCACAACCACAACTATAACCATTACCATAACCATAACCATAATAATTTATCATAACCATAACCATAATCATAAGTATAACTATATGTAATCATAACCATAACCATACACATATCCATAACCATAGCTATCATCATAACCATATCCATCTATAACCATAACCATCGCTATAACCATAACCATAATCATAAACATAATTATAACCATAACCATAACTATCACCATATATATTACCATATCAAAATCATCGAACTCATACCTTCTTGAACATGTTGGGCATAATACTCATTTGACATGAGTTTCGAGTAGTAGTCGTCCAACATTTGCCCAATACGATCAGCGTCTTCTTTGTATATAGCAGTTAGAGCCTACAGGAGAATAGAGAAAGTTTTCAGTTGATCTATTTTCATATTTCACAGAGTAATCAATTTGCAAATTATTATACATACAAAGTTATACAGTGCATACTTTGTCAAGAACATTAGCTTAGACATATTAACGAAATAAAAACAATAAACACACACACCTACTACCGTTTTCATATTCCTTGTGATAGATCGAATTGACGGTGATATTTAAATTTTGGTGGGAAATTATTACAAAATTAATGACCAAGATATGAACAAGATATTTTCTTTGTTTTTAAAAACAGCACTGGTATAACTGTGACGTAAAATGAGCGTCTTTGGTAATAGGAAAGGAACACGCGAGAGTATTTTTTTTATGAGAGGTAAATTGTTTTCTTATATGATTCAAACATAAAAACACACATCGTAAAGATGCTTTGTAAAGATAACTAGAGATCAAAAATTATATGGAAAGGATAAGATGTAAATTTAAAATAATATTAAGTGTTGTATTCGAGACGGAATCGAGACCACCTCTTCTTAAGTTACGTCTTGGTCTTGTTCCCAAGACCTACATTTAAACACGTTAAAGCTAAACAAATTGGAAACTTGATGGATAACGACGCTATAAAAATTCCATTTATTATTATATTTATTTATTTATTATGTCTGGTTCGGAACTTCTGGTCTATAACCATTCCTACTTTGTTTGAAGAGAAAATTATAAGAATAATTTCTGGGCCAAAATATCGTACTTCTGCTGACCACCTTTTTTATTATTATTATTTGAAGCTATCAAAACTGAATGATATTAATAATTTACAGCAGTGTAAAATCGTGCATTAATGTGTCTAACAAGTGACAACAGGTGCCAAAACAATTCAGCATTTCATTTAACATTAACCACGATATCCACAGTTGAAATACTCGATCTTCTCACTTATTGCACATACCTAGGCATAGAAGGTGACTGTTTCGACGTGGTACACTGTACTTGCTACACATAGTGAATTGCTGTTTACCATCACCAAAACTCTCTTAACATTTACACATCCTACATGTATGTTGCATATTATACTGCATTTGTTCACTTTTCTTGTAGTATAAAGGCGTATCCAATATAAACTGCACTGTTGGTGCCGGCACCTCCTTCATTATTGCACATGCATGATTATTACTTTGTAAATGTATGAATATGGAATATTGAAGGATTTCTTCAATATTCCATATTCATACATTCAAATATTTATTTCATGGAAATAAGAGTTTGAATTTGAATTTGAAAATTCGAATCAACAACACAGTCTACATAAATGTTGACAAATTTGCTCACCTGAATAACAAGTTTTCTCAGGTATTCATCCTCTTCGGCTTGTGTCTGCTCCGGTTGCACTGGTTCGGGTTCTGTCGGTTCTACCGGTTCAACCGGTACAACCGGTTCTACCGGTTCAATCGGTTCTATCGGGTTTACCGGTTCTACCGGTTCGGGTTCAACAGGTTCAACCGGTTTCACCGGTAGTGAGAGTTTTTGGTTTCTGCCGGTATTCTTCTCGGGTCTTCCGGTTTCAAGCAGATTCATCTGTTAGTGGTGGTTTTCAACGGCAGTTAAGGGAAAAACCAATCTCAACTTAATTTGTGTTCATGGAATACTGACAGCGCTGATTATAGAGGGAGATGACTTGTTTTGAGTTGTATCAAAAAGGCTATGTTTTTAGAACGGAGATATAGCAATGTGATTATCACTCGCAAAGTGGTTCACGATACCTTTTGTTCAACAAGTGCGCTTTGCGGAGATTTGTAACAAATTGCCTTCATCCGGTTTATCTTAACAACTCTTTAGCGAATTGAACGGTCGCTATCATGAATGAATCGTCATTAATATTTATATTGTAATGTTCGCCCCGATTCTGGATTTGCAGAAAAAAATGTGGTTTGTTATGTTAGCCGGGTTGTAGCAATTTCATTTTATTGTTCGTCATACTGGAAAATAACGGAAATAGATGTTCCAAAATGCCCGAAGATTTAATTTTCCCAACTTGATAACCTTACAGTTTGTATTTAATCATCGACTATAATCTGAATATCATCTTTACCTTTGATCAATATACTACGGATGTATTTCCACTCATTTATTATTTAAGACTTATTAAATAATGTTTAAATTCTTTGTTTAAATTTATTTCATATTTGTTTGTTTACCTATTCTAAAAAATAACATGCTCATGAATTAACTTTATTTATAATATGCGATTTATATTTTGATTTCACCAGAAACCCCCTCCAATCCACGTCAGACCTCTTACTCTCTTCAATTGTAAGTTAATTTCCATCAATAACGTGCAAAAGTATATGTATTTCATATTTGTTTCGGCATTCTTTTATTTAGGCGCTATACTTGTATTTAGGCGACATTGTAGAGCCATTAATAATTTGAATGCGCCTACACTGTATCAAGAATAAATAAATAATCAAATAAATAAATGAATAAATAATATAAATAAATAATTGAAAATAATTAAAACTAAGTGAATAAATAACAGGACCAAGATATGTTAATCATTTGAAAGTCAATCTTTCTTCCCAAACTATGCACAATGATCTGAAACCACAATTTAGTGATGGTGTATTGTGTCTGTCTCTAGGTTTTTAAATTGTATTCATTTACACCTTTAATGCCTCCCACACCCACAAAAAAAATCGAAAGGACAAACAGCACTCAGAGCGGATGTCACAATATAAACAAGGAATCGTCCGCAAGGCGACAGGGTTTGAGTTTATTTTTCCTGTTTAAGGAACAAAATTAGCAACTCGTCCTTTCGGTTTGAAAATTAAAAACCCAAATAATATGTATATATAATCATGCAATAAGAATGCAACAAAACATAAAAAACTCGAATCTTCTTCAATCGACGATTGAAAAATAAATGTAATCAAATTATTGTGTTCTTGACAGTCGATATCTTCGTGCTTAGCGACACGTACGTTAACTAATCATGATTTTTGGCGCCACTAATCGATATCGTCCTACTTATATCATTTTAGATAAGATAATCGAAATGACTACAAATGTAATTCCCTTCTCGGTTCTGAAGATCATACAAACATGCCCAATTAGGAATCAGGACGGATTGAGTCCTCAGGATTTTTTTTAAAAATAATAAATGTATAATGAAGTGCAAATTACTCTGTCATTCAATTCCAGCCCAGTTTTTAATGATATATGTTTAAATAATATGACACGTTATATTAAAATGAAATTTTGACAAACTAAGTACCTGATAAAAACCATGATACTGTTCGTAACATTAGATGTTCTTGTAAAGTACATTTTCTCATGATATTTACCAAAAACTCCACTTTATTCACTGATGTACTCAATGAGAGATCGCAGTATTTTAGACAGCGCCTTTTGAGAACTTAGTTATAAAGCTATTAAGATTTGGTATCAGGGGCGTCGATCTTGGGTTAAGGGGCCTTGGGGCAGTCGCCACACCCATGAAAATATGGGAGGGGGCAAAAATATCGATTTGCCCCCCCCCCCAATAATTTGGACAACTTCAAAATTTCATAAATTCACATAACACAATAATACGTTCAAAAAGCAGGACACTACAAAACAATTGGTTTACAAAAATATTACTATGCATACAACATTTTCATTTTTTTTGTGGCGCGCGCCAAATTGTATATGTTTGGCGCGCAGAGTGCGCCGAAGTTTTTTTTTTTGTTATTTTCCTACATTTGGCCCCCTCCCCCCCCCCCAAAAAAAAATGGATAGACGCCCCTGTTAGGTATCTTAGTACGATGTTCTTTTAAATTCATGGTTTGTATCATTCTTTAAAGAAAATATGAAGAACTATGTAGCACAAATTTTCGATAAAAGCTGCCTACGATGAGAGAATCGGTCATAATAACCGGGGTCATGCTGAATGCAGATTTTGATCAGAATTATTTCTTTAATTATGACCTATTCTCTTCTATTGATTGTGTGCTAATTTGTGTTATTTCACCTTGCGAGAAAGGATTAGCTCGCCTTATAGAACATATACAAATATTTACTTACGTCTGCCTCCAACGCAGCTAACTGTATAAAAAATGAAAATTAAAAGAAGAAGTAATTATGTTCAAGTCTTGTTGTTGAAAGAGCAAGAAAACAGAACACGGAAATACGTAACACGAACATGCATCTATCACAAACATTACATTTTCTACACGGTAATAACATACATATACTTGTTTCGGACACAGTAAACCAATATACCCTTCAACTGTAAGACAAACAGTCCAATTTTAAGCTCAAGAAATAATGTACACGCCAGTGACGCCACACCCCGCGTATTTAAGTACTGACGTCACATTGTCATTAATTTAACTGCATAATGTACCATAGAAACAAACTATTTCTCCAAAAATGTTTGGCGTAGAGCTTAAAGATAACATGGATGGCGAATTAATCACATTATCAGTGTATCCAAATAGAGTGGGAGTGACAAAGTGACGGTGTTTGATCGCCACATCATTCGTTATCAGAACAGAGATCCGCTCGTGTTAAAAAAGATTATTCTTTTGTTTCGGATTTATTTCCTCTTTTAAATAATGTATTGCTTCATGCATTGTGATTAAACC
>JZLH01S0041234.1:0-17692 GCA_001188425.1 Eucidaris tribuloides
ATACTGCCAGAGATGCCAACCCTTACGGATTTTTCCGGGAGGTTTGATCTTATTTCAGTTATAAGGCGGTACGGTAAACAATAAAAAGGTTACATAATAAAAAAATGAGATTAGAGTGTGAATGAGAAAACATATTTGAAACAGCTGAACCAACAGTTTTCTTATGAGGGTCCCATTGTGTCCCATTCAGAAAGCGACTCAGGACCCAACGGTGGTAGCCTACGTGGTGGAACCCATCCAAGGGAAGGCTGGTATGAGAGTACCGGACTCCGGCTGTTCCATCATTTTGAATTGCAATTTTTTACCGCTTTATTTTTAGACCTTATCGGAGACACCAGTAGTATGGTGAATCATTTAGCCCAGATTTTTTAAAGCTGGAAACATTGTTAAAAGATGCCTTTAATACTGTAACAAACTGTGCCATTTTTTGTGTCCCGTTCAGAAAGCAACCCAAGACCCGACGGTGGTAGCCTATATGGTGGAACCCATCCAAGGAGAGGCCGGTGTAAGAGTACCAGACCCTGGCTACCTACAGGGAGTACGGGATATCTGCACCAAGAATAATGTGAGTAGACTTAACTTCACTTCAATCTCTGTGGTCCCTTTCAAATAGTAATAATACCACCATTCTTATATCGTGCATAATACTCTTGACAGGGTCTCTATGCGCTGAGAAGAAAGAAAATGTGATAATAAGAAAGAAGAAAAAGAAAATGCTGCATGTAGGTCAAATATTCTCATTATGATTGATAATGATCTTCTTCTTGCGTATGAGGCCATCTGCTACACTACGTCACTAAGTTGCCGTAACCAGTCCACGGTGGCACAGCTTGGGTTGGTGAGGTCAATAGTAGGGCCCCCAGGTGGACCAAGCCTGGTGCATTTTGACAGGATGTGTTCCAACGTCTGCTGAGGAGCACCACACAGGCATGCTGGTGAAGGTCGAAGGCCCCAGTTGTACATGTTGGCATTGAAACGGCCGACTCCAGTACGTAGTCGGTTGTGGTTCAGAGTAACCCACTCTTTGCGTGGAAGATTGGCTCCTGGTGGGGTTTTTGTTCCAGGGAGGATCCTCAGCTGGGCAGGTTTCGCCGTCTCTTGCCAGTCATGTTTCCAAAGCTCCATAAGGTTGAAGTCGAAGTCAGAGTCTAGGAGTGAGGCTGCTTGGTGGCTGAAAGGCCAATGAGATCGTAGACGTTGGCGGCCAAGGTTTTGAGCTGTTAAATTGATAATGATGATAATATAGTGCAAATCCTCAAAATGTTTATTATAATTATTAATTGAATAAAAGAAGTGCCAATTAAGAAAAGGAAACCTTTGTGGCCCAAAAATACATAATAATTACAAAACCAATCGCTACCCATCATAACTCCCAGCTCCACCTGAATGCAGGCATCCACCAGATTTCTCCATCCTATTCTTGTTTTGGCAGCTCATTTTGCCTTGACCCAGGATAGATAGAAATCTTAAGGCAGAGTGTGCGTCTTTTTTGCAGGCCTTAAAATTAACATTTTGTGAATACACTGGTTTATAGAAGAAAATACCATCTAAGAACCTTTAGAAAAGTGTAGGAGCTAGAAACTCAATTTTAATACATTTGTAGTAACTGGTAGACTTTGATTTGAATTATTGTATTATTATTATTAAACAAAAATTTGACTAGTCTAGTAGTCTTCTTTTAGACTCTTATAGTGCATGTGCATTTATCACAGGGGCAGTTCCACGCAAAAGTGGACAAACCAAAAACTTCATAAAATAGCTTTATCTCAAATCATTTTACATTTCAGTGGTTTGATTGCCTATGAATTATAAAGAAATGATGAGGGTCATCATTTCTGCCCCAAATTGTGGTTCTTGACAGCCATCTTCTAGGAGAAACAGCAACAGTACACAGAATGCTATATGTAGGACTACATATGAAAAATTCTCAGTTTTAAGCAAAAAACAGCAAAAATACATTTTTTTCAGCAGTTTTTGCCTTGAAATAGTGTGAAGCATCTTAAAGTGTAATGATAACTGTGCTGCTTTTCCAACAAAAGTCTATTAACTTGAAGATATTTTCAGAATAATCCTGCTGTCATTCCGTTACCGTCATTCCGTTACCAAACATTAATCCACTAATTGAGCTGTAATTAATTAGTCAAATTAGAAAATGCTTAGTTTCATGAATCAAATTATATGTAAGACTCTTATCTTCCAATTTAGCACCTTTATAACACAGTTGAATCATATAATTCACAGAGTTTTGGAAAAACATCTGTCTTGTGAAAAACCATGTCTCTTTTAGCGTCATTCCGTTACCAAGCTCATTATTATGCAAGATTCATTAACGGAAATGATTTTTTTGAAAAACAATGAGAGAAATTGTGTGAACTAGTAATATGCATAGAATTGGGTATCATATTTGACATTGTAATGATGACTTTTTGTTTTACACTGGTAAGAAAGTCCAAAAAATGAGTCTGACTGTCATTCCGTTACCATGGAACTGCCCACATATGTGACCTGTCACGACAATACCCTGATAAACTCGCACATCTTATGAAACGTAAATATAAAGAGAAAAATACTTTGGGTGAAAAATATAGATATTTGAACTTTTGCAACATGTGAAGGTCATAAAACTTTTGATTTTTGAGGACGCTTCATTTTCAAACCTAATATCATAACTAGATTTGAATTCGTCACTGAGACGAATTGGGTGATCCGCACGTCATCTTAGTTACATGTAACTCCAGTCACGATATATGGACTAAATTTGATTTTCATTAATGACGTCTTAGACGTTATGATAATTAAGATAACAAAAGATGTATCCAAACTGCAATTTGAGGAATGAGGGATTTTTTAAAAGATTTGACACGCGCGTACGCGTCCGTCATTACGCGCGTACGCGCACATGGATATGTCCAACAGTTGACCCTTGACCTGATCTTGACATGTGGTAAATTTGGTCATGTAATTTGGCTTCAGTCATGAGATATACAGAAAATCCGTTTTTTTAACTATGACGTCATAGATGACATCACAGATGACTGGTCACATTGACAACATGTCATTTTTGAGAACTTATCATGACACATCATCATGAAAATTTGCAACATCCCAGGACATGCCAGTCACGAAATATGGACTACATTTGATTTTCATTAATGACGTCATAGATGACGTCATCGAGATTAAAATAACAAAATGACGCATGAAATCATATCTAGGCATCATAGCCTATCACAACAGCAATCAAAAACATGAAAGTCATGGGTTATTCTAGAGATTTATGACTGATTTTAAAATGCACGTTAAGTCTATGTGCGTGCGCGTGCGTTTTAACGTTTTTGGGCACGTGCGCCTTATTTCAGGTCCATTTGGTTTGGAAAAGGTTTAAAGTGATGTAGAATTCAGTCAGGTATTCAAAAACATCGAAAAAACAGCGAAATTCGATCACGAAATGGGTGCGCGCGAAAAAACGCGCGCGTACCGCGCGTACGCACGCGCACCAAAAATGCGCCAAATGTCCTGAAACGTATGCAGACAAAATCCTAGGTCGATTGGAGCATTTTTAAGATTTGACGCGCTCGTACGCGTCCGTCGTGACGCGTGCACGCATGTGGCTTTGTCCAGAGGTTGACCTTGACCCAACCTTGAGATGTGCCAAATTTGGTTACGTAATTCGTCTTCAGTCATGAGATATGACAATAAAACAGAGTTTGACAAATACTCAATAGCATGACGGCACGATGACTGAATCACATAAATGACATGCATCTGTCGAAATGTCATGACACATGATCATGCAAAGTTGCAACATGGCAGGACATGTCATTCTTGAGATATTTGGGACACAAAAAAGTGGTAAGAAAGAGAGAAGAAGAAGATGAAGAAGATTTTGACGAAATCAATGGTGATCCGCAACGGTTACACGTTGCGGATCACCAATTACAATATTTGGCACTTTCCTTACCTTTGGGTTGTGCGACTTTATCAGGATATCAAGGTGACGGGTCACATATGATATGTGACATTCATTTATAATTAACAAATGTGTACCATATGCTTTCGTAAACATACAAATTGTATGCATAAGTCTCATGCAGGATATTATTGATAAACCAATACATGATTACTGAAATATTACTACTTCACTGACTTAGTTCAGTGAGTTTTACACGGAAATTAACCATGGACCTACAATGGTCTAACTGACCCTTACTGTTTGGTGCATTTTTCAAATTCCAGGTAATTACTGATCTTCAGATTTCACAGATATGTCCTACAAAATTAGCCTGGGGGTATGAGTGATATTTTGCTGTGCTGTGGGAGGTATGCAAATAAGATTCCCTGCCTTTAAATGGGAATAGAACCCAAACGTCCGTCTGCATTCAGAGAATACAAAACGATCAGTAAAGAAAGTAGTGAAAGTTTGAGCAAACCTGACTAAACCGTAAGAAAGTTCAAAATTGATTTAATCCTTATGGAGGATTCTTAAATTGAATTGGCAACTTGGCTACTTCAGAGAGTGTGGAGAACTCCAAGTGATTTTACAACAAATTTTCACAAGTTTTCATTTTTCTGAGATATCAGTTTAGAAGGTGCCCTAATTTTTTCAGGAAAGCATGCAGAAGCATTTTTGCTGTCACATAGAGAAACAACAAGTGTAAGGAAATTAGATTTTTAATTAAGAGATAAAATTTAGGTGAAGTGGTTGTGGTGTGAAAATAAAAAAACGTAATGATAATAATACTCCATTTTTCTATAGCACATAATACCAATGAGATCAGTCTCTATGCACTTGGATATTATTACCCCGGTCACTGGGATACAGTTCCAACCTGTACAGCCCCATTTTCTCTCCCTGGGTAGTACTTTTAGCTGAGCTGCCAAGGAGGTTCATCAAGCCAGACAAACTAAATCATTCTCACCCTACCAGGTACCCATTTATAAACCTGGGTGGAGAACAGCAAAGCAGATAAAAAATGTCTTGCTGAAGGACATTAATACTGGGTGGGCGTTGGACTCGAACTGGAGACCTCTAGATTATCAGGTACACACCTTACCAATCTCGCCACAGCACCTCTGCTAGACATGTTTACTAAATCCATTTCCACTCTGTTCTCATTGTGTTCACATATCATCGACAGGTTCTGTTCATCGCAGATGAGGTCCAGACAGGCCTTGCCCGAACAGGACGCCGTCTCTGCGTCGACCACGAAAATGTCCGCCCAGATATGGTCATCCTTGGAAAGGCCCTATCGGGCGGCATGTATCCGGTGAGTGTATTATCAATTTATGGAGCCAAAAGGGGGCTAAATTGGTAGATGTTCATTTCATTTCATTTATTGGCAAATCAAATTCAAAAACAACAATAACAATGATAAAATACAAATGACATAATAGGTTGACAGGGTCATTACAAGAAAACCATGTGTTTGTTAAAGAAGACCCTTTTACCAATATAACATAACAAAAAGAAGTAAACAAGTATACATAACAAGAGAATATCATAATGAAGGCACAAATGTATAGCAGTATGAAAACATCACACACATTACACATTCACACAAACACAAACAAGATATGATCATACAGACACACCCACTCACACAACACCAACACACAACATACCATCACACCAGGGGAAGAGTTCTATTCAGTCATGGTAGACATCTCTTGAATAACAGATTTTTTATACAAAGACATAAATCGCGTTATTGTTGAACTGGATTTTAGGTTACTGTCAATAGAGTTCCATTCATAAGCACCTGTAACTCGGATAGAATGGGTTCTTATTGTAGTGTGAGATAATGGTACATGGAATTTGTTTCCTCCACGAGTTGAATAAGAATGGAAAGAAGAATTTGTTTTAAACATTGTGCTAAATAAGGAGGGCAAAATCCCTTTGTGAAATTTAAACATAAACAACGAGACATTTAATCTCACAAGTTCAAAAATAGGAAGGATTCTAAGCTTAGCAAACAGTGGCAAACTAGGAGTTTTGAAGTTACTATTTGTTATTAGCCGTACTGCATGTTTTTGAAGTAGATGAAGTTTGTTTACATGTGTTTCATACGTATTACCCCATATTTCATTACAATAATTAAGGTGTGGCAGAATAATTGCATTATATATACAGACGAGAGTTTTGAGGGGTAAAAAAGAGCTAAGTTTACACAAAATACCTATACTGTTGATAGACAGAAGGCCACTAATGCAATATGTTTTGTGCAGTATTAGCAGCTATTTGCTGTAGAATTAAGCTCTGTTTTTGGGGGGTGGCTTGTGACTGTAAATGTAACAATATGTAACCTGCCCTGCCTGTTTGTGTGAAAAGTTGTCCCACCCGAAACTAAATCAACAAAACAAAAGTCTTTTCTTGAGGTAAAATCTCAAATTTTGAGCTTTCTATTGATGCATTTAACATGACTAACCCACTCTGACTGTTTGTGTAAGTCCCCCCCCCAAAAAAAAGCCAACCAAACAAGAAATTTGTTTTTGGTTGAGGTAAAATCATCCCTGAGCTTTCTTTTGTATGTTTGACTTGACTGTTAAACTGTAAATTTGGGAAGGTCGGCATAAAATCAAGTGAGATTCATTATGCTTGTTAGTATATTGGACAGGAGTAGAGGTGGTTTAAAGTGCAGTGAACTAAAAAAAAATGCCTGAAGAACCAAATGAGTTGAAATATATACCAATATATACACTGGCTAGAGTGTATATTCAGGCTGGAAAGATTTGTCTTGAATTTGTTTACATGTGGAGTAATAAGTTTTTGTCTCGCCTGAACGAAGTTCGTCAGAGACCTAGTAATCACTTTTCCTCTTGGTTTTGGTTTGACTTGCTCTCATTTCTTTATTTCTTCATGAATTGTGTTCATGCTTGGTGCAAATGATCCTAGGGTAATACCACATTTGTGTTGATGAAGATGATGAGGTCAAAGGTCATCTAGGGGTCAAAAGGTCAAATGATATGAGGCCATGTGCATCATTTTTCTTGTTACGAAAATGTTTTTGTTTAACTTGCTCTCATTTCTTTATTTCTGCATCAATTATGTTCACACATGGTACAAAAGATCCTGTTTGTTGATGAGGATGGTGAGGTCAAACGTCATCTAGGGGTCAAAAGGTCAAATGATATGAGTTACGAAAATGTTAAAGTTTTTGTTTAACTTTTGCTCTTTTTTTTTGCATCAAGTTTGTTCAAACTTGGAACATATGATCATTGAGTATTGTCACATATATGATACCTACAAAGGTGACATCAAAGGTCATCTAGGGTTCAAAAGGTCATATTGCATGTTTTATTGATCGTGAAATCAGGCGAGACTCATGGTTCGCAAACCACCTTGTCTTTTACCAGTAATAAGTTAATCTTTAGCCCACATAGAAATCGATCCCATAGAAAACTACACAACAAATGTCACTGTCACAGCATTTTGTGATAATAAGGAGGAAATGAATGGCTATGACATTTTCACGGCAGATACCATAAGTAGTATACTGGATTCTGTGAGCATTGCGTCCTAAATTGAGGCCTGATTCCAATCTTGCCATTTCCTATTAATAACACACACACAATCATTCTTTTTATTATGACAGGTATCAGCTGTTCTTGCCGATGATGAAATCATGTTGACAATCCAACCAGGGGAACATGGCTCGACCTATGGTGGAAACCCGTTAGCATGCAAAATAGCAATGGCTTCGCTAGAGGTAGATTTTAAATCTTTGTGAATTTTGTAGTATTAATTGTTATAAATTCAGTTATTCTTTATAACAGTAAGTTGCAGTTTGCTACAAGTATAGTGTTTTATGCGTGTTGAAGTTCGATTCAGTGACATAAACATTTATACCTAAAGGATCTGTGTTAGGGCTGTAACATTGCATTTAATGAGATAAACATTATCAGAAACTTGATTAATCATTTAGCTGTGCAGCCTGTGCATGGTGTTATACGATCACCTGTGCAAAGGAATACTGGTCTGTTTGATTGTTGTCATATATCATGGTGTGTGATAGTGTGCTTATGATTATCCACATGTGATTTACACAAACAGATTACCAGTCTCACTCAGTTTGCATGCACTATACGCACCATACGACTGCATGTGGGAGTGAGCATGCATGATCGTATTTGACAATTCTCCCTATCGCATATAACCGATATCAAGCGATACCACATCGCGATGCCGATATTTGATCGATCGTTCTTGAGATGTATACTTCCGGTTCCAGTAAATGGTTAACGCACAAAACATTTCGAACCTCGTCAAATTCGTAATATCAATACCTCATACCCAAGCAAACATGGACTGACTTGATGAACAATTTTGGAGAATGTCTGTGTCGCAAGTAAAGGACTTTCTTAGCGAAAGAAATGTTCCTACGACCAGTAAACGAAGGAATGAACTCGAAACTCTCGCCAGGAAAGCCGCGAATGTTTACCCCGTGAGAGAGGAATGCGACCACGCGCATGCCGAGTCGTAACGAGAACACCGGTGTGTGAGGACTGCTGATGGCTCCGTTCATTGCAGGGTTGTTATATGAACGAAGGACTTGAAAAAAAATATATTATTCGCAAGATTATAAGAAAAATTTTGACACCATCCACGAGTATTTTAGCGTGCAATGCGTATGGCGCTTGCTTAAACCGGAAGTTTATCTCCCAAGAATAAATGGTCAAAAATTTAGAGCGCCACATACGTTCAGATTCAGAGAGATATATGCAATAGGGAGAATTGGGTTCATATAAAGTCAGGAAGAACAGTAAGGCAATGGAATAATTGATGAAGAATGCGTCTAAACAGATTTCAAAATCTCCAAACATAAGCCTGAAAAATTAAGTTTATCCACGAGAACGGATTGCGAAACATTGTGACTAATCTGTAATTAAATCATTCAGTGGAAGTGGCAAAAATAATGAATAGATTTCCCATTGCTTTCAAACAAACTGCATTATACTACATGTGCTGAGTTTTGCTGATCTCAATTCATCCCGTATCTAGGGGATCAGGTAATACACATACACACCATGAACTGGACTTGAAGTGGAGACTTCCCGCACAAAAGGTCTTATCCACTGAGGCTCTGGTTGCACTGCAATAACCGTTGAGAGAACCGTCTCAAAACAGTTACACTGGTAATCTCGGAATGAGTTTGACTTTCACTGGTGTGGTTACACCGCCATCACACTGGCCTTTTCATGTTCGGTAGAGCAGCAGTTACCACTGGCAATGATTTAGCCATGCCCACTCTGTGGTCAAAGGTTTCTCTGTACTTCTGGTCGACGAAGTTCATGTGTAACTTACGTTACATAACTTCCTGTATTGGACTGGTTGCAGAACGCTTGTGTGATTATACTGCATTCAAAACAGTCTGAGATTGGTTTCAGACCACCTCTGGCAGGTGGTCTGACAAAAAGCTTCCAGAACTCAGTTTTGGTCCATTTTTTAGGTTGGTTGTTGGGGTCACACTACAAGCGAACCGTTCTGACTAAAAGTGAGTTATGTCGGCTTGATGTCAAACCGTCAACCTCAAGGTCGTGAATCGGTCCAAACCGTTGGCCCCCCCCCCTTGAATTCAGATGGGCCATCATTATTCAATACTAACACTAAGTGTGGTGTTTTGTAATACTAACAAAAGGCTGGGGGGAAAAAAGTGCTTAATGTGTTTATTTACAAGGTCAGCCAGGTCGTAACAGAGTGGTTGACAGCTCACGACAGGTGGTAATCATTAATTTAGAGGTGATGAATGTCCGGGATGAATGTCCAGTATAGTGGTAAATTACTCCCCTGTTGTGTCAGGCCAGAAAAGCACTGAGCCAATTTCTAATGTACTTCTTTGTTCAAATCGGTTGAACCGATTCATGAGCTTTCAATCCGTTGACCTCTTGTGTCGTTCGGCTCACAGATGTCCGAAACGAACTGACTCACCTTTAGTTCTGACTGTTCTCGAAGCACTTTTTATCAGCTGTGTAACTGGGGTCTAAAACCAGAGCTCCTTCCGTAGTATTATGAAATAGAGTTTTCCTTTACTTGGTCTGTATGTTTTCCCTTTGTCTTAGGTCCTCGAGGAAGAAAAGCTTGCTGAAAATGCAGAGCGTCTCGGACAAATTGTCCGATCTGAGCTCAACACCTTGGACAAAGATATTGTAACCTTGGTACGTGGAAAAGGACTTCTAAATGCAGTAATCATCAAAGAAACAGAATGTAAGTTGGAATCATATTTCTACAATTTTAAATATTTTCATGAAAATTGACCCACAAGCTTACTATCTATAATTAATGGCAGGATTTGTCACGATTTAACTAACTCAATGATACTTAGCATTTAACTCATTACATGTTGAACGTTTTCAGATAGTGCCACAATGAGCAACCTTTTGATTGTAATATCAAGTTTTGAAGACACAGGCTAACATTGTGGAGCTTCAAACTAAAAAAAATGTCAAACTTTCTGAGCTACATAGTAATGCTTAAATGGACAAATAAACACCCTAGAATACAAAAGTTTGGACATTTATGCTGCCACTGGCAAGATATGAGTGAATAAACAATTAGTACTAAGGTAGAGTACAAAATAGCCTAGATCTATACACAGTAAGTGTATGGGAGAAAATTGACAGATGAATCTGGTCAACCTGAGTACTTGTAGATTTTCACTTTTTTAAAGCACTAAATAATCATTTTGAAATACATTTTTTCCAGGGCTTCATTTTTAGACCTTATCAAGGACACTTGGAGCATGGAGGATTATGTAGCTCACATTTTTTTAAAACTGTGGTCTTTGTTAACCTGTGGCTTTAACAGTTTTAAGTTCTCGTAAATGCTCATTTGAATGGATGTTTGTGGTCAAGTATATATTACGCTTTATTCTTTCTTGTAATGTGAGTTTTACTGCAGTGTTGTGAAGATTTCTGAATCTACAGTAGATGTTATGAACTTCTTTTTTTCTATCAATAAATGCCCACAAATGTTTAGCAAATGTAGAAATGTACCATTTCACCTGGAAGTTGTGATAATCTCTCAAGTTTCTATACATTAATTATAAACATACAAATTTTGTTAAATATTTATTGACTGTTACTCTACTGTATAGTAGTGAAATAGCGAGTTATGTTATTGTCATACTTTTTATACTATTAGAAATGTTGAAAAAAAAAGATACTACATGTATTACTGTTGCCAACTTGTGAAGTTGTGGCAACGATAAATTTAGACTTCAGCTATAAGAACAGTAATCGTGACCATGATTAAAGTTCAACCAAAAGAAAGCTGCACAATAAATTAGACCATCTCAGCAATTTCTAACTTACAGTGAATGCACAACAGAGAGGAAACATTAAAGGCAAAGTTCACCCTGACGTCAAGTTGGTTTAAATAACGCAGAACAATAAGAGAAACATATTAATGAAAGTTTGGCGAAAATCCACCAAAAAATAACAAAGTTATGAAGTTACAAACTTTAAATTTTGTGACGTCACATGCGAGCAGCTTTCCATATGTCATGTGATATGAATTCCATAATTGTTGTTTTCTCAGAAATTTGAAAATAATTCTATCTGTGCTTTTAATATATTTTCAGAAACATTATTTCATACAGGCTTCTATGAAAAAAATCCCATTTAATTATCATGAACCATTAAAAAATTGCAATCTTTGGAATTTATAGTACATGACGTATGAGGAGGTGCTCGCATGTGACGTCACAAATTTAATACTTTGAAACTTTATAACTCTGTTATTCTTTGGTGGATTTTTGCTAAACTTTCATTTGTATGTTTCTCTCATTTTTCTGCTTTTATTAAAACCAACTTGACGTCAGGGCGAACTTTGCCTTTAAAGATTTCATTGTGTGTGTGTATTTGCCTTTCATGGCATGTAATAACACTAAAAATAAATGCATTTTGAGTCACTGTGAAAAAATCACAGAAGGACTCGGGTAAGGATTTGAACCCGCGGCCTCCAGATTACTAGACGGGCATCATTACCACTAGACCATCGAGAAAGCCTAATGACCTTGGTGTTAATTTTAGAATTTCAGGTTCTTTACCACCTAGGCAGCAGGCTACTGCAAATTATAGATCTGCATGAAGATCATAAAGATAAAACATTTCACCACAAAATTTTCAAAGCAAAAATCTGAAATGGTATATGTGATTCTAGCAGCATTACATCCCAAATTGAGAATTACTGTCTAATCCTGTTATTTTCCCTTCAATGAGTATGACCTTTTTCTCTCACCTTCACACAGCATTTGATGCCTGGAAAGTCTGCTTGCGTCTCCGTGACAACGGTCTCCTTGCCAAGCCTACCCACGGCGACATCATTCGCTTGGCCCCGCCTCTCGTCCTGAATGAGGAGCAGCTCGGAGAATGTCTGGACATCATCAAGAAGACCATCAATTCGTTCAAGTAGAGATGACAAGATGGAAGATTTGTGCCAACCTATTTTGAAATCTCAAGTACAGCATACCCCCCCCCCACCACACCATCAATACAAGTCTCTGTCAAAGACTGTAATATAATTACCAAAATCAAGTACTATTTGTGTGTGTGTATTTTAGGGGTGTGAGAGTTCAGACTTTAATCTGATTTCAGACCATTTTGCTATGAACTCAACCCAAATTTCAGATTTTTTGGCCGTTTTTTTGCATTGAAAAGCACATCTTTTCAGGCACGTTGGACCTTTTCAGCATTTTTGTCAGAGATCGTACATCCCTGGTATATTGAGTCCATAATTGTATATGGCAAGCCCATGTAATTTTGTAGTTCCTGTCAAAATTTCACTAGTCTGGTGTCATTGCTTTGAGGAATTGTGTTTCTAAAGAACAGTAGTGTTTTTTGGGGGTCCATTCAATGTTTGATAAAAAGAATACTCACTACATACTGCACTACACCCTGTTGAGCACTTAACTTTTATTTTCAACAGTGTTCTCATAATTGTCCATTTACTACTTTTTTTAGCTCACCCGAGCCGAAGGCTCAAGTGAGCTATTGCGATTGCTTTTTGTCCGTCGTGCGTCGTTCGTCGTGCGTAAACTTTTCACATTTTCATCTTCTTCTTTAAAACACATGATTGGATTTAGCCCAAACTTGGCAGGAATGAGCCTTAGGGGATGGGGATTCATGGGTCCTCAAATGGTACACTTGGCTCCCCTGGGGGCCCAGGGGCAGGGCCCTAAAGGGCCCAAAGTGGGTAATTTTCAAACATCTTCTCTAGATCCATAAATAGTTGAGCTAAGTCACTGTGTGTGTGTAGATACCTCTATATGTGATGAATTATTGTTCCCCATGACAATGCCCAGTGTGGCCCCGTTTGGCCCCTAAGGGGAGCAAAAGTTTGAGAGGAGGGCCCTATGGGAATAATTTACATTCGCATCAATAGATGTAGACCAAACTTGGTGGGAATGATCCTTAGGGGGAGGGAATAGAGGGTTCCTGAAATGGTACACCTACCTCCCAAGGGGGGCCTAGGGGGCGGGGCCAAAACTAGGTAACTTTCTAACCACAAGCCCATTTGCAACCAAATTTTGGTGGTAGATGTGTAATAGGGACCTCAATGTTATTTGTGGGTCAAAGGTCACATATGTAGGTCAAAGGTCAAATGATAGATGGGGTTGGTATCGGCCCATTTCTAACTACGATGGTAGATGCCCTACATGGATAGGGACCTCAATGTTAGATTAGGGTCAAAGGTCAAGTAAGGTCAAATGTTAACATACTAAGGTGACACACATTATGGCTATTGCCTTGTTTTTTAATTAAAAATGGATGTTAGAACTTGGCAAAAATAGCTGGCAAGGGTATGCAATTTTTTCCAACTGGTTCATGTGGCTCCATTGGTGCCTAGATATCAGGCTCCAAGGGCCCAAACTTTGTATATTTGATGGGTTTTTTTTCTATGGGCACCACAGAGAATTTGTGAGACCTCGGGTGAGCGTCGTGCCCCCCGGGGCTCTTGTTAATGAAAATATCCTATTTAACAGTTCTTGAGAATTACACGACCATTTCCACACAAATCTTTTCATTGATTTCTGTGGTAACCTGCTAGATGGGACAAACATTAAATCAGTAATAACGGAACACACAGTGTGTGAAATTCCTTTTATCAACCTGGGAGAGAGAAAAAAGAAACACCTCTTTTCATCATAGCCTGAATGTGTATTCAAAAACCAGTGAACTGAGATTTCATGTGAGTTCCAAATTAAGTGGGTCTCTTATATCTGGACACCGACTTCACTGTTATATTTGATTTAGGGTTATTATCTAACAATCTGTGACAGGGACATTTTTTTTAGGGGGGGGGGAGGCTGACATGCTGGACAACTTGAGACTTTGCTGAGCTAATGAGATATTTTGTTCATTAAATGAACTAGATAAATTTTATCTGTGTTTGGAAGACAGGGGCAAAACTTGCTTTCATTATTAACTCTGCAATATATATCTCTATACATGTATATAGATATTCTTTTTTTTTCAAATTGCTTGCTTGCTTGAATTGCATAGATACAATGATAGATATGTGATTGAATTAAACCTACATGCATGTATATGTATTTATATATACATATACATTTAGATGTATATACATTATGTATTAAAATTAATGTGGTGTTTGATATATCATAAGAAGAAAGCTTCCAGAATTTAAAGATATACTTATTTACACAGTTTAGCAATGACTACATTTAAAATGGCCAAATGTAGTGACTACTAATAATCTCTGAGTACTAATGCATCTATGATTACACCCAGGATAATAATGTATCCATTATGATACGACAAATGGGAATATATTCTTGAATAACTTCATCTGTTTGTCTAAGTGTTCCACACGAAGGTGATGATTACATTCATCCTGCTGTAATCCTACTTGAGTTCATTGTATTTTGTGCAGTGATAAGTAAAATAGTGGGAAAGGATAACAAATGGAAATTGAACTTACAAATACTTAATTGATTTCCTTTCTCATCATATTTGCTAATACCAATTTTATTTATTTTTTTTTATTTTGTTGTTGTTGAAAGATCAGTTTTAGACAGTTTTTAGGTTATAGTGATTATAGTGGTTATTCATGTTTTACATGAAGAGGGAACATTTTTAGATGTTACATGAATTAAAGACACTATGTAACACTATGGAAGACCCGTTTAAAAAATTGTCGAACTTTGCTATCTGACATATCTGACAGTGTTTTAATGGACAAATAAACACCCCAGAACACAAAAGTTTGGACAGTTATGCTGTCACTAGTACAATATGTGCAGATACAAATTGGCACATTAATTTCCTATCGGGCGATAGGAAATTCTGCAAAACAGCAGTCTATGGGGGAAAGCTGGAATGGTCTCTCAATGATTTTTACTTTATCAAAGCATTTACTGATCGTTTTAAACTGCAATTTTTTCAGGGCTTCATTTTTAGACCATGTCAGAGACACTGGTAGCATGGGGAATCATGCAACTCAGATTTTTTAAACTGGAAACACTGTTATACAGTGCCTTTAACTTGGTGCTTGTTTCAGCAATTCCGTATAGTTCTATTATCATTTCTTGTGGAAGTTCTCTTATTATTTCTTGTGGAAGCTCTTTTGCCATGAACTAGATAGTTTAAATGGTTTTCTTCATCAACTTACAATATAAAATTTTATTATTTTCTGTGTGTGTATGTATGTGTGTGTGTGTGTGTGTTTTGGGGTTGTTGGTATTGCTAACAAAGGTATATGTTCATGAAAATTCTGTCATTTTTAAATGTCTGTCTTCTGCACCTTGGGTAGATCAGTGAAACGTAATCAATATGTAGATCAGTCATCCCTAAATGATACGTGTAAATGTGTTCACAATGCCACAGACACAATCTTAACATTTGAAATGATAGATTGAATTTTCTTTTTCTTGCAACCCTTTCTATCCCATTGTCATAAAATTATGTAAAATCGTTATGAAGTCTTGAATTTCTGGTACTAAGAGTGTTAAAGAAAAGAGATGTTACATGCACAATAATAGACAGAGCTGCCAAATGGTACTGATTTTCAGTAATTTTTACCCAAAAAAGGCAGAAAATACTGATTTCATCAAATCATTTTTGTGTAATTCTAACACATTTATGTTAGAATTACTGATTTTGATTCAAAATAGGGCATAAATACTGATTTTTAGCTGTGAAATTACTGAAAGGTATTGATGAAAGTTGGCAGCTGTGCATAGATTCTGTAGTGAATACGCTGTTACTTTGATACAGATACATTTTGGTACTGATATGCATTTTCAAAAAGAGGTTGACAGTTGTGGTCAGATGTGACCACAAGCAAAATATCCAGTGCAAAGTTGACAAAAGTATATGGATTGTACAAAGTAAAGAAAAAATGTCACATATTACATGTATGTAGTGAATTTGTGAAATCATTCAGACTTGCTGAAGTAAAACAACACATTAGGAGAGATCATAGATCTTAAAGTCCATGGACATGAACATACTGTTTGTATAAGTATTCAAAACTGCATCATTTTGTTTCCCTAAATATATATATACTGTAATATATTTCAGCCCAATAGCATAAGAATGCTTAAATTTATTTATACGGATTTACCCATTTTTCACAAAGGGACATTTCTTCCTAGATAAACCGGAAATTCAATTCATATTCAAATGTTATTTCTGTCATGATCTAATGCAATCAAATCTGTACTGTTCAGTGGATATGCTTACGGCAAGAACTTTATACTGGTTTAATTCTTGTACAACTCTGCCCACTTCTTCTTTGTCCGTTAATCATAATGCATTTTACACAAGATGAGTTTGATTTATCATGATACAATAAGGTCAATGCAATTTTGTATTCCCTCATTTGGTGAATCTTTCTCTTTATGTGATTATTTCAGACTTTTATAAATTTTTTACAAAAGTGGGTTCTAGGATTCATTATTCTAACTTGTAAAAGGACAGACTCCTGTTTATGGCAGTTTATACATGTAGTTGTTATTTATGTTTTCATCGTATTTATTTCTGAAAATACATTAAGTCTTCTGGCACAAAAGTAACAAAAAAATCATGCTTTCATCATTTTTCTCTGTATTCCAAAAGAGTAGATTCTACCATTTGAAATTCCAATTAAAATTAGAGTTTTAGCAATAATTCATGTATTGCTAGAGAAAAACATTAAATTTTAAAAATACATGGAAGAAATTTGATGAAGTGGAAAATTTTTGTATTTCAGAATGTATACCTCACTTTCAAATGGACATAAAATTCAGTGATATCCCCCAAATGGCATATATTGTGCCAGTATTCATGATGTGTTATTTGAAGTAAATAATAATTGTACCAAGTACGTACTTACTGTGAATATACCATTAACATCATTAATGTAGCTTGCTCAAGGTCACAATAGTGTATTAAAGCACAAGTTTAGTTTTGGCGATTTTTTTTTTTTTTAATTGAAAGCTTTATACCCGAAGGTCAAATCACACCAATAACAGATTCTGAATGTCTTTCGTTTTTTTTTTAAATGAATTAATGGAAAATCTTAGGGGGGGGGGGGGAACCCCAAGATTTTCGATTACATTTTACAGTATAGAATCCAAAGCGTTAATAATGTGTTAAGGCTATCTGAATCATACCTCAGCAGAAAGATCAGAGTCTGCTGAGGTATGATTCAGATAGCCTTAACACCTTATTAATGCTTTGGATGCTATACTGT
>JZLH01S0041254.1:0-16166 GCA_001188425.1 Eucidaris tribuloides
ATTTAAGGACACATATGAAACACACAGTGCGTCTATTACTTGGACACTACACCCCTAAGGTGGGGAAATGTGTTCGGATAACAATTTTCCTGGTGAGAATGAGAATACAGACAATGCACTGACTGGGAACACGGGATCGGGTAGAACTTGGGTATTTTATATAGTCCAGCCGAGGATAGGCCTACATAGGGAAAACACAGAGTGTCAATTACGTGGCCTTAAATCTTTATTTCAAATTAAATATGTTAGAAAGTTGTTACACTAGATACCCAGGTCCTCTTCCATGTGAGGAGGAAAGAGTCCTCCTCACCTGGTAGGAGGCGGGGTTTACAATGCTGACGTCACAAATACAGAAACAGAGAACAGGTATTAACTAGAACAAAATGACATGACAACAAATAGTTCACTATATTCATAAGACAATACTTTAACAAAGTACCTTGCCTATGATGTGACATTACAAAATAATTCAGGAATTATTCAATCATCCTAATTCGAGGCTGAAGTGGAAATTATTGAAATGTATTTATTGAAGTGCATCTAAATTATATTTATCCAGGAAACACAAGATCAGTAAGACTGTTTCCATCAAGGTCCCGAAATTAAATGTTTGTGAATTTCTTTAATTCTTTCATGAAAGCAAAATATGACGTATAGTCCATTCCCTGAAATCTGAATAAGAAGTGCGTTATAACTAACAATTTACAAGACGAGCATAGTAATGTAGTACTGTTACATGCTATGAAGTTGGAAATACACCATGTATAAATTATTGAGGTAACAACATACAGTGCGTTCCAGAAAAAAGAACCCTGAAACAAAGGCTTATTGTGTGAAAGCAATGAGGCGTATAATTTCAAAAATAAGTTCATAATAAACTTTGACTTATACTCTTTCAAATGATACATTAACCAAACTTATTCATGCATTTTTCTCTGAGTACCATGACTTTAAAAATTTAAAGTGAAAAAAACATTTGTTACACTTAATGGCTTTCACACGCGCACTCAATGAAAAGAAAGAGATACCCTCCCTACTCAAAAGTATTGCAACATACACTATAACGCATACATTTTACGTTGAAGGGGAATTTCTAAAATGATGTCCTAATTACGTTTATGATTGGAAAATAACAAACTTTATTTTTGAAAAGAACATGCAGATGTGAATATTCTTTCTCGTTTTCTTCTCCAAGGCGGAAGAGATTATTAAATGCAGCGCGCCCACAGACAGAGGGGCTGGCAACAAAAATTTGTTGCAATATTTTCGCACTCCCTATAGGGGTGGGGTGTTCTATTCACATAGCATCGTTAATTCGGTTTCAATATAACCAAGTTGAAACGGTTTTTTAATGGTTTGGAAAAGACTATTCAGGCAAACAAAAAAATGTGAAATATAGCCACGCTCTAAGGGTCTCGACAGAAGCACCACCTCCTCGAGATACGATAGTGACCTGCTATCCATTCATAAGACAGTGGCAAGGAGCAAACGCGCCCGATATTTAAACAAGAATCTCTTCAAGTTTATTTTTTTTTACTGCTTTTTCAATTTCTAAAGGCGCCCGTTTATATATTGTAAACATCTTAAAAATTTACTGTGCAGATGACTTCTCAGTACATTTGGATAATTAATTTGATGCGAAGAGAAAGCCATCATCTTTAATTAGTAGCGCTATCCCGCTTGTCACTAAGTCTTACATGAAGATAGGGAAGGTCACTTACGTCTTGAGTGGTGTGGTCTTCCTTCTGAGACCGCTTCAGAGAAACATATTGATTTTTGTTTGCTGGAAGTCTTTCCAAACCATCAAAAAACCAGCTTCATTAATAAATATGAAACCGAATTTACTATCGCTAGTGTGAATTAACACCACACCCTACAGGCGAGGCGAAAATGCAAAAATGTTATGCTTCAGCCCTCTGTCATGGTGGCCTGTATCTTAATAATCTCTCCACTTTGAGAAGAAACGGAAACAATATTAAATTGATGCCTTTTCAAATAATTTGGCCTATTTTTCCAATCATAAACGTATTAGGACATCATTTTAGAAGACCCCTTCACGTAAAACGTAATGCGTATTATATTGTATAGTTGCAATACTTTGTGAGTAGGGGGAGGGTAAGTCAGCCGCTGTTGCACTGTGCAACTGTTTTTTTTAATGGGACGACACTGTATAGGCGCCTGCCATGAATCTGTGTTAAATCGTTTAAACTGAAATTAATTACAGATCTGAGACGTCATGAGCTTCGAGGTCGCGTTGATGTAGGTTTTTTTTTTTCTCGAAATTCATTAGATTAATATCTTCTCGGTTTGACACCAAAAAAGTACGTTATTTTGCAATTAACAGGAAATTGACTTATGATTAGTTGTAAATTAAGGTAAGATATAATACACTGTATTACTTTTTCCGGACATGACAATTCCTTTTTCCTGGCAGGTTAATTATCCCCGTCGTTCATCCTTTTGCAATAAAGCAAATGAGCATAGCTTAGCGGCCAAGACACCAAGTTCTGCTCTGTGTGAAAGGTTTCTGTATAAGAGGTAATTCATAGAAGTTTATATCTAAATTATTGAATGGAAATATTGTTTGAAAATATAATAAACAAAACTTTGATTTAGATAGGCCCCATCAGGCCAATCACAGTTTTGCGAACACGACGAGCAATAAATAAGATTGCAGACAACGCGGGGATTTCAACTATTCTCCACCTGATAGTTAAAGATTACACAAAATATATAAATACAATAACACACAAACATAAAAATTAAATGAATCAAAATTCAGGTATTATAAATCTGATGTATACTCTGGAGAAAGCAGAACAAATGAAGTTTTCCCCCTGAGAGTTACACTATACACAATGCAAAAGATGCATTTAAAGTCACACACAAAATAAATAAGTAAGCCTATCCACAAGTAAATATAAAAAAATATATGTATACATACATACAAAATAGTGAAAACGGCAAAGAAATATAACAAGTTTATGATTACAAAAATCGGAAACTCTAGTAGCACCAACAAGAAGAGTTCTGTCAGAAATAATTCACAATTTGTTAACCAGTACGGTATCTTTACACGTATGTGTTTTGTTTTGTTTTTTTCCACTTAATTTTTAGATATATTTTTGGTGTTTCATTTCATTTCATTTCATTTTTATTTTCATTTCCAAAATACAAAAATACAACAAAATACAAGGAAAAGCTTTAAAACAATACAATAAGTGAATTTAATAATCATACATTACAATAACAATATGTAGTTCCATTATAATAACACAATTATTTTAATTTTACCGCACAAAGCAACGCACTCACATACGCACACACACAGCAACTGAAACAAAACGAAAACAGTAACATTCTGTTATAAGTATACCCTTTTTTCCCGATTTTGGCGATTTTGATACCCTTTTCAATGTGCGCGATCGAGTACATCGCCCGACCGCGAAAAACAACCCTTTTTACTTGTTTTTTCACACGCGCATGGTGTACACCTTGTAATGACACTGCCCCCCCCCCCCCGGGACAAACACAAGAGGGAGGGAGGGAAACCTCTCAACCGATTCTTCTAAAAAAAAATGTGTGGATACATCGAAAAATGATTATTTTCTATGAAAATGTATTTGAAATAGCAAAATAAAATATTTCATCGCCAAAGACCCCCCCCCGCCCCTACCAAACTTTCTCGTTTAGGCTTGAGTGTTATGCTGTTCCTAATTGCTTTCAACTGTCGTATTCGTTCGTCTGACGGTAGCACCATCCGACCATCGAGTTCTACGGGGGCCTCTTCGCGGCCAGCTTGGGGTAAAGCTCTGCACTAATGTAGCTCAGGAAGAGAAATACTTCCCATGCGCGCAAGCTGCTCTCCGGCGACAGAGTTCTCGCGACCTAAAGAAAAGAGAAAAAAAATAGTATGTCAATTTTATTTATATGCTTTTATATGTATTTCATTTATCTATTCTCGTTTTTCTTTCTTTTTTTAAAGTAATTACTTAAAAGTCTTTTCAAGAGCTACCCTATAGAATATTCAAGTGCTCCATCTAGGCCTAACTAAAGAGATTGAGAGAAGAAAACATACAAGAATGAACAGGACAAAAAAGTAAAACGCTCACGGTAGGCCCATTTCAGTTACAAGGACGCCTTTCAAGCGTCGTCTTGGCTATAAAACTATACAAGTGAACAAATATGATACAAGATATTTTTAAAAAAGAACAAGAAATCATAACAAATATCGCTTCAATTACTCTGAACAAGCCAAAGGAAAAATACATGTAGAACTATCTTTACACTCTGTAAAAGACAGAAGCCGAAAGACAAAGCAACAACAGCAAATAACAACAAAACCAGGTGCGGCAGCCGGGAGCACGTGTTAATGCACAAGTAACCAGAATTATATTAACAAAATCGTAGACCGCTCATTCGGTCACCAATTACGGAATTATATGAATCAAATACAAGTGCATTCAACTTCTTGTGGAATACTAAATTTATTTGTCATTAATATTTTCATGCAAGCAAGTTGTCCACATTTTGAAAGCATCAGTTGCTCCGGAGAACGCGCATCTAGCATATGTTCTCTGGCAAAGGCCTTAACTTGGTAACAGTAATCCTTTCTCTACATATGAGAAATAATGCTCCTATTTAGTATTTGCACTCAAGAGAGCCTATGATTTTCACGTGAGAGACCATTTCAGTGTTGAAGTGTTAAGGCCCTTCCTGCCGGCGACACACTATGCTTACCCTGCCGGATAAAAAAACACTATGGCCCGTTTCTCGAAGCAGTATAGTGAAACCGCCGTGTCTAGGCATAAACCCGCGTAGTTAGACCCGGGTTCTATCTTAGACACCCTTGTCTAAATTTGTTTTGTATTCACAAACGACAGCTTTGGTTAGACGTGGTTGTAAGTCAATTCCTGGTTATAAATTCCACAATGCCATTACCCTGCCTTCTGCACTATGCGCAGTGGGGGACTTATGGAGTTACTGGTGTTCGGTCTAATCATATATTTTTCCATAGCCGGCGCCTATGGTTATTTACCAAAATGGCCCTCTCATTTGCACAAGACCTTCACCACCTTGCTTCTTTTCAATGAAACAACTCGGTTCTTTCACTTCGTTTCATAAGTCTACACCAGTTTGGGCAAAATACTCATGACACATTTACACTCGACTAGATCTACAGGACGTGACTGCACAATCCACATAAGCAAGATTAATCTACTAACTTTTGCAGCTTAGATGATTCAACTTTGCTTGTCCTTTACTTTGCCAACATAGATTTCTAGCCGCTTCTCCCCTGCTTCAGCCTGCTTTGTTTACATGCCGACTACGTAAATTGATCTAGATTACAATACTCTAACGATCAGTAACGGTACCCTATTTATTATAGCTCTACTCGTCATCACAGTCCTGCTTTGTTTATCCCCGATCGAGTAGGCCGAACTATTCATCCAATGTCGTAACATTCGTAACTTACAGTAATAACTAATAGAAAATAAGTTAGATCTAACGTAGTTAAAGACTAACGTTACCTGATGATAGCCTAAGTTAGATCCATGGCATGTTACCTGTTTAGTCAAAGTTAAGGATCGTGATAATGTTTACTAACGTTTAGTATTTTTTTGTCAGTTAAAAAATAAACCACCGACTTTGTGACAAATTACACAATAACGTACCATTGTGCGGGACAAAACAACCAACGATATGAAGTAATGTGACAATAAAGTAACCGTAACGGGCGTGCGTTAGCCTGTCCAGACGCCGTGCAGAGCCGCAGGCGGCGGCCGATGCTCTTACTAGTATATAACGTCATGCCTAACTCTGTAGCCGGTCGTGCCCCCACACAAAATGGACCACAGGCACAGCTAGGACTACGTACAGTAGCTAGCTGAGCTACGCCCCGTTGTTACCGTTGTTAATCCTAACGATAGATTGAGTATGACTGTTCGGCTCGGCGGCCTATACCTGTGACGATACGTCCGATAGTGATACCGAACGGCCGTACTGTAGGTATCGTTAGAAATCTGACGTCTATGTGCGTCCTGGGCGATTGTCAAATGAAATCCCCACAAGTCAAATCCAAACTTACCAAGTAAATCCTACTAGAAGCATACCTACAATTTTGTAGGCCAGCCGATAATCAGCCCCCTAAACCGCCGGCCTCTCCTCGTGCAACAAAAATTATGGAAGTGATGTGATACTGTCTTAGACTTGGCTCGGCATCGCCAGCCCAAAAGACCGCTGTCTATTTCAGCTCTTTTTTTTTTTTTCGAATGATGCACTGCACTTACTTGATCGGTGTAAGTTATTCTATTCGTCTACCGCTTCCCTTCTCTTTCTTCGCAAAGTCACTCCTGATGACAGATTAAACGTTACACTACAGTTAGCCCTGACGGTACGGATCATTGTGCATTTAACTGCAGTGCCCAGTCCGATGCGCAGGAAATATTCTCTAGCTAGCTAGCTACAGTACGTACGTGCATGCAGACAGTGACTGCACTGATCGCTGCGCGAGCCGCGAGCTCAAGGTGGCGATCTCCCGCATCTGAAGTTGCGGTCAAAAATATCATTTTGGAATTGTATGTTTCATGGAATCAGTTGGTGCTTAAAAGTGCACGTTGACCATTACTTTTTACAAGTTGAATCCGCATTTGAAAATGTTACTTTTGCCTCACCAACAATACGTAATGAACGCCCGGCTGCACGAATGCGATATCCAATGCCATTTTTGAAAAATTAACCCGGCGTGTTCAACTTACCCCTGACGTGGTTTATCTTTTGCCCAAGTTAAGACACCCTGTCTAACTTTAAACCGGCTTCGAGAATAAGAATTTTAAACTATGTCTAACTTGCGAGATAAACCTAGTTAAACAGGGCCGGTGTTGTAATAAACTTGCTTCGAAGAATACGGGCCAAGTCGTCCACTAGTGTGTGTAGTGTTACACAGTCGATCACAGGTGTCACTCTGTGAACTGGCCAAATCCACAGATGGCTATAAATTACAGGGTCGTCACAGGTCTGACGCTAGAGCACACAGTTGCATAGTGTCACACTGCTGAAATGGGCAAATCACCTGCCACATTGTGTTCACATCTTGTCACATGTAACACCTGCTGGACCACACATTGTGCGTTTTCTGGATAAGAATTACAGCCCTTGCTGCCGGACAACCGATGACTGAGTTAATGTAAGTGCTCGAGGAACCGTTCCAAAAGAGATTTATTTTCTTCTCGAAAACTATGTAAGGGATACTGTCGATCGGCAGGCGGGGTCGCGATAGCCGATTATCGAAAAGGGTCAGATTAAACGATTACCAGTATAAAGATCCATTATACCTGGGTTGCCAGTTTGCCTTTTTAAGGCCAAAAAACACCAAATTTGGGATTTTTGACTCATTTGGCATTGAAGAAGTTCACACAGTGCAGGCCATACGCTTTAGGCCCTTTTTCGGCTTTCTCACTGCACACTACAAAATCATCTATAAAACCCTTTTTCCTGGCGATAGGCAGACGCTAGCTACTCTCTCATTTACCCCATCGCCACCCAAAATTGACCCTGCAAATTACTTAGACTATCTATGTGAATGAAAAAGATTGTAGCTGACACAAAGTGCGTCGGGTTTGTCCCTTTAGACGACATTTAAGGGGGCTCATTTACCTAGTCCCACACATAGATTAGTGGGTATTGTTGGCGTCTTCGTGACCTGTATACTGCATGCCGTGCGACGCGGTGCGCATTTGACTCTTGGTATGCGCGGCGTAATCAATGGATGTTAATACATAACATTTCCGCAATGAAATGAAATGATACGCGCGCGGCATACAGACAAAGGAATGCGCACCTGCGTCGCACGGCACGCAGTATATAGTCACGAAGACGCGAACATGCCACTCAAATCTATGTGTGACTAGGTAAATGAACCCCCTTACAATTCGGTCTACGGGACCAGAACCCGACCAATTGTTCGTGTCAGCTTGACAAATCTTTATTTCATTCACATAGAGGTAGTCTACCAGTAATTTGGAGGCGCTCAAATCTTTTGGTGCGATGGGGTAATGAGAAGTAGCTGCTCTCAGACTAGGGATGTGCCACAAGGATCCAACAGTAGCGGTGCGCGTGTACTTCAAGGCAAAATCTGGCTGTGCATAAACCGCGGCACTCAAATTTTCGGCTGCAGCAGAGGTTGAGGACGGGTTCAGGTGTTATAAATAATAACAAAGATATTTCTAACCAAATCTAGGCTATCCTGCCCATAAATGCATCAAATCCGAATTCGGCCCCTTTTCACTGAATTTGGCATGTAATTTGGCTTTTAACCTGGCAACCCTGATCTTATAGAGGCTAGATGAGGGTTAGATAGACCGATCATTAAATGGTACCGTCTTATAGACAGATAGGCAAAAGGGGCCCGATTAACAAAAAAAGGGTTGGGAGAAATTCGGTCTCTCGAAACCTTTCCCATAATCGCTCTATCGGACTGGCAACCACCCATCAAATAGCCTATCCGAGGACTCGGCGAAGGCGGCAGCCCGATCGCCTATCAACACTCGTAGAAAATCTACAAATCCCTACAAAGCTTTTTATAAGGAATGTGATGGTCATAGTCCAAAGTATACGCGGCTCGCGCGCTAGATACCTGTGCGCGTTCCGCGTATTTCATCTTGTTGCTCATCGGCCTATATGAAACCTCAATATTCATAAAGAGCTTCGCAGGGGGTTCGTAGATTATCTACGAAAGTTTACCAGTGGTGATGATTATCTCGGGCAACCGCCCGCGCTCCATGTACATATTGTGAGTAGTATACCTAATACATATAGGCCTACTTAATGTAGCCTGCAACCCGACGCATATTGGATATAGCTACCTATAAAATACACAATATGCAAATTTGGCCTATTTTCACCGAATTTGGGGGGTAATTTAATTGGCGGGTAGAAAATCCGAAAAAAATGCAAGGCAACCCTGTCGTTCTTCGAGCAATGCTCACCTGCGCTGAAAGGAAGGGGTTCACGTGACCTGTCGTACTGGCCAAATTCATCCAAGAACCGTTCTGGTCGGAACTCATCCGGGTCCTTCCATAAAATCGGGCTCCGCGCCAGATACCACAGGTTGATAGTGACCCTTGACCCTTTGAGGACGTCGTAGCCAGCGACCTTTCGGTCACGTGATACGATATGTGGTGCTACGTAAGGGATGACAGGTCGTAGCCTGAGACACTCGATCACGGTAGCTTCGGTGAATGGCATCTTCTGGTGGTTAGTATAGCGTGGTCGTCGATCACGGCCGACGACGTCGATGATCTCCTTCCGAACACGTGATTGAGCTTCGGGATGAGCTGCAATGAGGTGCAAACACCATCTCATCGCCGATATGGTGGTTTCATATCCGGGAAACATGGCGTCCCAGCACGTTTGGAACGAATACTTGACCGTCATCAAAAGTCGACTCAGAATTAGGGTTCTGTTTTTGTAAGACAAAAGGAGGAGATAACAAAGTGGGTTCATAATTTCGCAAATTGTTTTTCGAAAAGACAATCTGCTGATACATGTACTATAGGGAAAAGACAATCACGTAATAAGGAAATGATAATAATAACTTTATGCTATAAAACTATTTCAGGGGGCGGCAGGGGGCCGCTGCCTCCTACTTTTTCAAAGTAATGAAAATCTGGCGATTTTGAGTGTTTTAGGAAAATTTGCCACCCCACCACCCTACCCCACCCAAGATTTTGCTTTGGAAGCGAAAAGTCCCGAGAAAATTTCGGAAATGATCCCGACGACCCCCCACCCCCGAGCGAGTTAGAACCGGGACAAGTCCCAAGACAAAAATATGAACAACTTCTCGCCGACCGATTCCCCCCCCCCAAAAAAAAAAAGAAGGAAAGAATACAACAATAAAACATAAATAAAGAAAAAATAAAAAATGAAATAAAAATAAATAAATAGATAAATATCAATCAATCAATCAATAAATACATGCAAATAAAATACATTGCGCTTAAAGTGATAGGCTAACATTGTGGAGCTTCAATTTCAATAATTTGTAACAAAACAAAAGATCAGTAACAAGCAGCAAAGCTTAATTTTTGTCTATATTGAGAGAAAAAATATTTGGACATGCAGGACCCTTCACGAATCAAATCAAGTGTTACTTATTGAAAGGCCCTGAGAATAAAACGTACACACACACACACACACACGCACGCACGCACGCACGCACACACACACACACACACACACTCACACACACACACACACACACACACACACACACTCACACAACACACGCACATATACACACACACATACCACACATACATACACGCACGCACACACACACACACACACACACTCACACACACACACACACACACACACACACACACTCACACAACACACGCACATATACACACACACATACCACACATACATACCACACATACATACACATACACACACATACATACACATACACACACACATACTTGCGTACACACACATACACACACACATACCACACATACATACACATACACACACATACACACACATACACACACATACATACACACACACCACACATACACACATACCCACATACCACATACACATACACACACACACACACACACACATACCACACATACATATGCATATATTCACACACATACACACACACATACACATACACACACACGCACACATACCACACATACGTATACACACAAAGCACACAGACAAACAAACAAACATGCACACAAGCCATAATTACAAACTTGCAATTCTTGCAATCCTTATAAGGTCTAGGAACAGAAAAAACATACTGATTATAACTGTACATTACAGCTACACAGGGTGGCCCAGAAAGAATGCTACGAGTATGATCGCTAATTTCTTCACCATTATATCCGCGCAAAATGTCACTAATTTTTATTTCGTTGGTTAGAACATTCTTTTTCCAATAAAATGATACCAAGATTACTGATTTTGAGTAAGGCGTTTTGATTCTAGGGCCATTTTTCGGAGGCAATGCAATTTCCCAATTTTGCCAATTTTTCAACAGCGGCGGTCATTGGAACGCCGAGATATTCTGGCGTCTCAGCTTGCCATACCGGACAAACCGCAATGACAAAAGGGCTGGAATGCCCTTGCTTTCATAAGGAAGACGATGCGAGTTATGTCTCCATTGTCATCGCGGTTTTCCGGTATGGCAAGCTGAGACGCCAGAATATCTCGGCGTTCCGATGACCGCCGCTGTTGAAAAAAATTGGGAAATTGCACTGCCTCCGAAAAATGACCCTAGAATCCAAACACCTTACTCAAAATCAATGATCTTGGAAAAAGAATGGTCTAACCAACGAAATAGAAATTAAGGACATTTTGCCGATAATGGTGAAGAAATTAGCGATCATACTCGTAGCATTCTTTCTGGGCCACCCTGTATATTCTGGGTGTAGTATTCTAGGATGTGTTTGAAATTTGTTGAATATGATTTCTCGCACAGCTATCTAAAACCTACTCTGATGCCAAAAAGAGTGAATTTACACCACAGTGTGTCTCAAAAAATTGTGGAAGTAAAACGCGCCCTCTTTGGTAATCAACAAATAGGCCCAATGTTGTGGCATGGTGCTCACATCAACATCAAGGGCACAGTCTGGGCTTTCAAATGCCATTTGTTCTGTTCAGTTTGCTTAACAACAAAAGAGAAAAAAAAAAGTGTGCCACTTTTACCACAGTCAATGGTGCTATCATCAGGCTCTCTTCATGTAAAAGTGACACATGACACTTTCGTTAACATTAACATACCTCCAGATTAAAACAAGCAATTCAAACAGATCCAATGACATTTGAAAGCTAAGGCTGTGGTCTTGACATTGATGTAAGCATTATGTTAGTAGTTTTTAATTACCAAAGAGGGCGCTTTTCACTTGCACATTCTTTGAAACACGCTGTGCAAAAACAGTGGGGTTAAAATTACACACAGTTGCAAGGGCGTAGGCTGGGGGTGGACTGGGTGCACGTGCACACCCCCCCCCCGCCCCGGCAGAGCATAGGAGTTTCGCCCCTGGCAACAAAACGAAATTTGTAACCACGTTTTCTGCTTTCAACGCCTGATTTACCTCAACTTTAGTTTCCACCTCCCTAGATTGGCACCTCCCCCATGTCACTTTAGTTCCACCTCCCCAAGATGTGCACCTCTCCGTGCCCAAACCAGCCTACGCCCTTGAGTTGGTGTTGTGAGAGTACTGCACCAAGCGTTTTACACCAGTGTTAAATTCATGGAATTCAACACCCATTAGTGCTATTATAGCACATTCTGTTTGTTATATCAACAATATTTGGTGTCATATTCAAACGCCATTGTGTATTTTTAACTCCTGAGGCTGCGGTCCTTTCACAAGACTGTGCACTCTAAAAACTGAAATATTATTTCAACATTTAAAAATGCCAAGGAATGACCACACTTTATAAATGTTGCATTAACCTTTTATCTAGTTGGATTCAACATTTTATACGTCTAGTTAAAAGGTTAAATGCAACCCGGGCTGGGGGGGGGGAGGGTTGTTTTCACGGTTGGGCGGTGAACGCGCGTACAATGAAAAGGGTATCAAAATCGCCAAAATCAGAAAAAAGGGGTATACATTTGACAAAAAGTTTACTTTGAGAGGGTATCTTTTCAGACTTGAATACTTGTTTAGGGTATTCAGCGGAAGGTTAACTTTGCAAGGATAGTTTTTAGACATGGTGTACACCGTGTAATGGTAGTGCCCCCCCCCCCTGGGAATGCAACATTTAGAAAGTATGATCACTCCTCGGCCCTTTTAAAGACACTATATAACACTGTGAAAGACCCGTTTAAAAAAATTGTCGAACTTTGCTATCTGACATAATCTGACAGTGTTTGAATGGACAAATAAACACCCTAAAACACAAAAGTTTGGATAGTTATGCTGACACTTGTACAATAAGTGCATATACAAATTGGCACATTAATTTTATATCGGGCGATAGGAAATTCTGCAACACAGCAGTTTATGGAGAAAAGCTGGAATGGTCTCTCAATGATTTCCACTTTTTTAAAGCACTTAATGATCGTTTTACACTGCAATTTTTTCAGGGCTTCATTTTTAGACTGTATCAAAGACACTAGTAGCATGGGGAATCATGTATAGCTCTGCAGATTTTTTAAACTGGAAACATTGTTATACAGTGCCTTTAAGTGTTGATTAAGGGGTTTTAGAGTGTGGTGTTGTTTTCGACACCGTAGTTTTTACAGTGTAACATCTTGATCTATACCTGTGAATGGTCATGAATCTCCTTCATGTAGCAGGAGATAAAGTCCGTCGGTGGTTCATCGGGGTTGAAAGTCCTCTTATGTTCATCAACGTGCGCCTTGATGAAGCCCAGCATCTCTCTCATCAGGTCCGTGAGTTGCCGCTTGGCCGGAAGCGGGAGGGACGCCAGCCCGGGGATCATACCTCTATATAATGGGGAGATAGTCTTGTCGGTGATGTTTTTCTGACGAATTCGCCCTCGACCAATCAGATGCAAGGAACTTAGTATACAAATAATGCACATTAGCGAGGTCGTTAGTAAAAACTATTGACCGCGAGGTAACTTTCTAAAAATCTGAAACACACGAGGCCAAAGGCCGAGTGTGTTTTGGATTTTTATAAAGTTACCGAGGGTCAATAGTTTTACTAACGACCGAACGCGTAATGTGCATTATTTGTTTTATAAAATGGTTTCAAATATCTGAGCGGGCATCAGTAAAAACTAATGCCCACTTGCATAACACACAGGATCAACATGACCATTTTATAATAGCTTATAACAGTTGTCCGTGAAAATATCCGGCAAATGTGCCCGCAGCCAATCAGATGCAAGGATTTTGGTAGCTTATAACAGTTGTTTGTGAAAATCACAAACAAGATTTTAGCTGACAAATTTGCCTACAGCCAATCAGATACAATTATTTTAGTAGCTTATAACAGTTGTCCGTGAAAATCACTGAAAAGATTATAACTGACAAATTTGCCCACAGCCAATCAGATGCAAGGATTTTAGTAGCACAATAGTTCTCCGTAAAAATCACTGACAACAAATGTCTTAAAATGAAAAAAATAATAAATAAACTGAAGCGATCTAGCAAACACTTAAATATTAATCGAAACAAGATAATGCAATTCTAACCATGCCCAGAAACACGTCTTTCTTATACATATTCTCAAAAAGTTCCTACGGTGGGAAGGGGAAATCCCGGCTCCCACATCTTCCCCATTGCTCGATAACTTCGCTCCCTCGACTACCTATCTACATTTTTGCACATAGGCCTATTACAGTACATCTTCTTGAAATCCTGACAATACACCTTTAAAATATGTATGTTTAGAAACACGTCTTTGCTACGCGTATTTTCAAAAATTTCTTGCCGTAGTTTCTATCTACGATTCCCCGCCCCTTTAGTATGAATACCCAATCACAGTTTTTTGCGTACACTGTACTTCCTGAACATCTTTTGAAATCCGGATCCTTCATAAAACATATCTTTAAAATATATATTTACCATGCCTTGAAAACACGCCTTTTCTATGCGTATTTTGAGAAATTTTACTATTTTGGGAGGGGGTATCCCAGGGGGTATCACGGGAGTATCCCCCTCCCACACCCTCCCTGCTTAGTTGCTTCGCTCTCTCGCAAGTATGACTATATACCCAATCCCTAATCCTGATAACATATTCCATTTAAATATGTATTTACCATGCCTAGAAACTCGCCATGTCTATGCGAATTTTGTGGGAGGGGTTATACCCCCCCCCCACACCCTCCCCGCTCGGTCGTTTCCCTCCCTTGCAAGTATGACTATTATATCCTGTAAAACTTATTGAAAATCTGACTACAATCTCTAATAATTTTCCAAAAAAATATACCTGTAAAATATGTATTCACCAGGCCTAGAAAACTATCTTTTCTATTCGTATTTTCAAAAAGTTCCTACGGTGGGGGAGGGTATCCCCCTTCCCACACCCTCCCCCGCTCGGTCGTTTCCATCCCTCGCAATTATGACTACCCAATTACAGTTTTTCACATACTTCTTGTATATGTTTTTGAAAATCTGACTACAATCTCTAATCATTAAAAAATATATGTGAAGAATCATGAGTCATTGCCATGATATTTTGTACATTATTATATTTTATTTTACAATTTATAACATGACTTACTTATATATTCGTTCAGCCTAACATTTTGGTGTTACATTTAGTTTGTATCTATATCATTTATGTGTTATAAACTATTTATGTTCACCTGAGTAGTGCTTACATACCAATGTTTAGGCCTTAGCCCGGGTTGATTGGTTGTTATGTAAGCCTCTTGCTGCGGACAACCAGACACACAAGGGCCTGTCGCTGACCATGTGAATGCCCTATGGTCACCCCCTCCCCGGTCATAGGTGGGAACAAAGGGAATGCTTTTGCAACTAATTTGGGGTGGTTATGTAATATGCCCCAGGGGGTTCTGAGTGCGCCCTATGCGCTTAGCTAGCTTTTTGGTTTTTGGCTCATGCCACATACTTACTACTTGCGAAGTCTGCACAAACCCAGACTCATTTGGTCTGCAATGGCGTGGTTTTATCATTTTTTACAATTCTGCTTATTCTATCGCCGAGTATGTATTGGTTTCCGGCCACCGTAATAGTTATTAATTACAACCATTAATTTTTATCTGGTTATATTTTATTTTAAGTTTCTGCGGTTATGGTTTGTTGAGACAGTTTAATTTCCGTGTGAAAAATCTGATGTTTCTGCGCCCTAAAGGTTTTTGTATTGGGAGAGATCATTGCGATGTGGTGTGATCCTCCTACCCTTTGCCCTTAATTGAGCAACGCGAAACGTAGAGTATATTGTGTACTACACATACCTATGTTGTGTGTAAGTATAAGATTTTGACCAGTAACGATAATCATAAGTTTTGAGTATGTCAACCATAGATAGCTGATATTTAAGGCGGAGATTTAACGAAGAGTAAATACCCGAACAACACACTTATCTTTAACGACCTAGTCTGCTACATACAAATTAATTGACACTAGCAGTAATTGAATTCATTTTGACAGATGAAGTGCTATGTTTGCATACAACAATGCGTAAGATATGTTGGTAATT
>JZLH01S0041267.1:7217-19394 GCA_001188425.1 Eucidaris tribuloides
GCCCATATACTCTTCATCATGGTGAAACATTTACAGTCAAACTTATCATAGTTCATTTATTTCACCATTAATACATCAAACTTACATTTAAATTTAGTTTACCAAATTGACAAACAAACATTGTAAGCTGATCACCATATATTAAAGTGCTAAAAGATGAAATTGTTTTAGTTGTTACAATTATGATAATCACTGATTATATTTTCATGTCTTTATCCATTTATATTGCATTTATGTGTTTTCATATAGGGCTGAAAAGGTACATCTTGGGAAAAAATTGGAAAAAAAAGTCAGTAAAAACAAACTGATCTGAATAAACATTTAAACAAGAAGTAATCAGGTCTACTAATTAACCAAATGCACAAGTATACTAGTGACTCAGTGCAGAGGTGTGTGTGTGGTTGGGGGGGGGGGATGGTGACCCGTGTACCTGTGTGAGTGCTCTGATTGGTCGACACATCGACTCATTGGCAACAGCAATGAAACCCATAGCAATTTCCTCCAAGGTCATCGGGTCACGCTTCTGTTCTCCTGGTTGGCTGGCTAAAAATTCATTGACCTGAAACAAAATCATTCCAGAAATGCTGCATAAGCTGGTCACTAGGCAAATAAGCTAAGGGATTCATCTACACTTGGTTTTCTAACACAGGATTTCAGTTTTCAAAGTCGTAGTTTTATATGTTCCCAAGTTTTTGCCACAATATTCCGTAATCATACCAACAAAACTTCCAACACGTTTGAAAAACATGTCATGCACATCTTGATCCCAAGACCAATGTAAGTTCCAAATTACATGAGCATTGCTAAACAAATTGAGGAAGTACTCTGATCTGCAAGATTTGCAATGATCTGACCGCCCACTCGCCCAATCATGCGCTGATTCCCATATATCCTCTTCAAACTTCAATTTCAAAGCTGTTATTTTGTATTTTATTAATGTCATTGGCAGTGGAAGATTATTCAGTAATGCTCATGAGAGTACAGTTAACATTTATACAGTATTTAAATGCATTATATTACTTGCAGTACAGAGTGTGAAACATTGAATAAAATAATGGTATCATCTATTTTTTTAAATTTCTGGTAATCCCATAACTTTGTGGCATGGACTGTTACAGCACATACAAAATGAAATTCAAGGCAAATCAGACTGCAACATCACATATGTTTGTGTGTGTGGAATATAACTGTGGATCATGCAATATTGAAAGTTCCCACAAACCTCCCACAGACAATTAAATGCAGTCTACAATGTTTATAAGTCAGAAGATCTATAATCCAATGTTTTGTAGGTGCTAAAATACTGAACAGATTCCACTGTTTTGGAAATAATAAGTTTTGTTCTTAATACCTTCATATTTAGTTATTTGTTTATTCATCCATTCATGTATGTATGTATGTATGTATGTATGTATGTATGTATGTATGTATGTATTCATTCATATATTTATGTACTTATGTAATATATATATCCATGTATATATGTATTTATGTATCTATGTGTTTGTGACCCATCACCACGATACCCTGATAAAGTCACAAAACCCAAAGGTAAGGAAAGTGCCAAATATCGTAATTATGATATTAAGTATGAAAGTGAAGTGTCCTAAAAATCAAAAGTTTTATGACCTTCACATGTTGCAAAAGTTTGAATATTTATATTTTCCCCCCAAAGTATTTTGTTTCTATGTTTATGTTTCATATAATGTGTGACTTTATGAGGGTATAGTGGTGACAGGTCACATTTATTTATTATTGATTGATTGATTGATTTATTCATTCATTCATTTTTGGCACCTGTGATGTAAGCAACTTGAAGTTATGCATTGAAGCCTCTTTGTCCAAAGGTTGGTCTTCAGTTTTGCCAAAAATCTTTGGGAAGTAATCTGGCAACAAGCGACCCAACACCAAATTTGCATCTGTCACACACAAAGGACCACCTGTAAAGAAAGAAAAATAAACACACATTGTTACATCTGCATTTTGACTTGTCAAAATCAGTTGCTTCACCGACCTAGCTCAAAAAATTATATTTTGTAATTTTTTCCCTACATTTACAAGTAGATCATCAAATGTGAAATCCATGTTAACAAACACTCTTACAATTATATTCTTTGAAATAAAATTTAATTTAACATCTATTTAAAATACAAATGGAGATCATTTCTAATCAAACCACATTATGTAATTTTGCGAGATGACATACAGGAAATCAATGTCAACACATAAAACCTACTTAGTAAACCATGGTTTGTGAAACTATTCTGTTCTTTTTCAAATAAAAAAAGTTTTCCACTTGTAATTCTTTTTTAATATATGTATTATTTATTTTAACTACAGTTCTATTTCTGCAGTTTGTGCAAAAATAAACACACACACATACACAAAACTATCAATAACACATTATCTGTTTTTTTAAAAAATACATCATTCATTTAAATTGTGTTGGCACGGTCTTGGGCAAAAAGTTGGCAAATGTGTCACAATATAGATCTACAAAGAGATGGCATAATGTCAATAAGGGAGACATATTTCTATTTCCGATTATATTTATATTAAGTCTGTGTGTGTTTATATCTGTATGTGTTTTATATTTGTGTAATTTTTCTGAAACAGTACATCACATATATGTCAAAATTCCTCCCTCTCAATGTTGCATTGTAAAATTGTTCTCCAAAGACCACAAAACTGGTAAACAAGGTTGAAATTGACACAAACTCGACATAATTTTTTGTTCTTAACAGGTGTTTGTCAAACCCACCCATCTTGTTGTTTACTTGAAAAGGTGTTCTGTAGGGTTAATAATTGTCAGGCCATAAAGATTTTCTGAGGTCAATTTCAAATTTGTTACCAACCAATTTGCCTTCATTTTTTTTTAGGTTAATGTTCATAATGGATTCAAATAAGCAGCATAATGCTCCTTCAGACTTCAATTCATTTTTTATATGCATTCATTTTATATTCAATTCATTTTTTATCAGTGTATTCAGTAATTTATGGTTGTACATAAGTTTTGATTTTCAGTATTACCAACACTGAACTGAACTTTCTTACATCTATAGTCATTTATTTTAACTAGTTTTATTTCTGCAGTTTGTGCACACACACACATAAAAAAAAAACTATTGATAACACCTGGTCTGCTTTTCTTAAATAAATTGTTCATTCAAATTACATGGTGATATAAATGTGTGAGAACATAGACTTTCAAAGAGATGGTATAATTATCAATAGGGGGGGGGGGGACTTATTTCCAATTCAGATTATATTTATATCATATCTGTGTGTGTTTATATTGTGTGATTTTTCTGAAACAGTACACCAATGTTGCATTGTCAAATACAATCTCTTATTCAAAGACTACTCTATAGTATTTTAACCTATTGCCTCCAAGATTTTAAAATTCCCATAGGGTACTGTACTTAATACATGATACATTCAGTTCCCAAAGCCAATGGTTTAAAACAACCAGTCTCAAAGAAGCCTGAAATGTACATTCACATCTGGGCCAAACACCTGTGACATACTCTCAAAGAATGTTGTCCATTACAATAGCAGCAGGCCACTAGCTGTTTTGCTAAAATCTACTAAACCTCACATAACTTCCTGATCTCCAAAGACCACAAAACTGGTAAACAAGTTTGAAATTGACACAAACTTGACATAATTTTCTGTTCTAAACAGGTGTTTGTCAAACCCACCCATCTTGTTGTTTACTTGAAAAGGTGTTCTGTAGGGTTAATAATTGTCAGGCCATAAAGATTTTCTGAGGTCAATTTCAAATTTGTTACCAACCAATTTGCCTTCATTTGTTTTTTAAATTAATGTTCATAATGGATTCAAATAAGCAGCATAATGCTCCTTCAGACGTCAATTCATTTTTTATATGCATTCATTTTATATTCAATTCATTTTTTATCAGTGTATTCAGTAATTAATGGTTGTACATAAGTTTTGATTTTCAGTATTACCAACACTGAACTAGAATGGTTTTAAAAGGTGTGAAAATTGTCTTGCCCATAAAAACATTATCCAATGAGTATTATTTGATATTGTTTTTTTAATAATAAAGTCCATCCTTATAATCACTTATAATACAAACATAATTTTCATATTATAACTTCCCTGGTTTAGACCACCCAACATTTTACATGCATTACTCAAAATGTCAATACGGACAGATTATTCAACATAATATTTCATATCAATCTGCAGTATCTAACACATCATCATTCCACCTCCTCCTCCTCCTCCTCCTCCTCCTCCTCCTCCTCCATCATCATCATCATCATCATCATCATCATCATCATCATCTCATCATCATCATCATCATCATTTTAAATTTCAGTTGATTTTGCTTACAGAAAGGTCCACTCACATATTTGTAAAGTCCTAATAATGAATTGATGCCCTGTCTTTCAAACATTTCTGAACCAGCCAATAACAAATCTTTAAGACTATCAAGCAAACCTCCTCATTATAAGATATATACCTTTTCTGTAACAGGTAGGTCCTGGGTGGGCTCCTGCCGATTCTGGGCCGACAACAAACAGCCCTGCCCTGAAGAAAAGCCTGGAGCCCCCGCCAGCAGCCACAGTATTAATATCCAGCTGAGGATACAATATGATTTGAAAACATGGAATAATGAATATGAATAATTGATATATTTGTAAAGGTACATATATCTCTGAAGAAGGCTTGTGGTACAGGCCAAAAATTTAGGTATGTTAGACAATTTGTTCTGAAAGTATGTTCATATTTTGATGAATACTTATACCAGCATGTATGAATCTTTACTGTAGTATGAACTCATTTATACACTAATTTGCAAGTGAGAAATAAAATAAAAATACACACAATCTTCATCAGTGCAATGTTGACCCAAAAAGCTATTTTAAATTTGTTTGCAGTTAAGATAGCAAACACATTTTCAGAGGCAAGTACTTCTTCAAACATATGTATTTCTAAGCAAACATTTTGTTTCGCAATTATAAGCCTTCGTAAGCATCACAACATAACATTACTGTATACGCCATATATTTCGCGTCCATATATTTTTTCGCGATTTTGCTTCAAGACGGGGTATTCGCGAGTGTATATTTTCGTGATTTTATTGTATTTACATTCACTTTGTACAGAAATATCAGGAAGTGAAAATTTTCGCGTTCAGTAAGTTGCGAAATTCACGAAAATAAAACCACCGCGAAATATTCAGCGTATACAGTAACTTTCTGTAAAGGTGAAATTTTCTTTAAAGATTTTCACAGATATTTCAGAGATTAGACTTCAAGAAATGCAAGTCCCCCCCCCCCAAAAAAAAACTCCTCAAAATTATTCGCCAGACACCGCAAGTAGTGAAATTTCATCATTTTTGCTCACAGCAATGACATGCAGTACCCCTAATATGCATTGTATAAACTAAAATTTGCAAGTTTGTTCTATATATGTAGCTCCCTTTACTGATGATATATTTTTCTTCGCTTGTACACCATATTACAGCAGAATTTACCAGTAGCTCATAAATTCTCACATTGTTAAAGCCCAAGTATAGTTTTGGTCGATCAGATAAATTGTTGGTCAATCTGTCACAAAGTATTCTATTGTCACCCCAGACATCAGAAAACATCATCATATCTATTGAAAATTGTTTATAGTGTCAAATTATAATGTTCAAATTAAAGAAGAGCATCTAGTGGTATGTACATTACCTATGGGAAATCTCGGGGGGTTCCCCTCCTCCTTCGAGATTTTACATTTTGAGTAATTTCTCAAAATTGGGAAAGTTTCAGATCAAGCAATTTTCAGGGTATTAATAGATCACATAGGTGTATGTAAAAACCGTAATTGCAAAGAATTTCATTTTTTACCATTTACCGAAACTGTATTTGGGCTTTAATACACGCCACATCTGGCTCCCACAGCCAACGGGTAAAACACTCACCTGGGGTGCCTGTATTGTGACTCCAGCTGTGGTGGTCTCGAACACATGTTCATACTCCCCTGCATACCGACTTACATCGGTTGATGTCCCTGGGTTAAGAAATTTCAGTAAAATTTCAGAAATACCATCAATACTACTGTTTATTTACATGTTTACTTTGTTACACATTAATTTATGCATAAATTTGTTGTTTGCATTGTTGTTCTAACTCCTTGACTGCTACATGATTGGACTAAATTGGACAGCACAATTACAAGAGTTTCACAGAATACTATGAAAACAATGAAAAGTTTTTATGTTGACTACAAATACTGGGGCATCACTCAATATAATTTAAAAGGTAAAATTACCTTTAGTACAGTTAAGTTCAAACTGTCTCTTTCAGCTACATGATATGTGCCATTCATCAAAGAGGTTTTCTTTTCAGTAAAGTGGGCAAATACACATCTGATGGAAACAATTTTAAAAAACTGCATAGTAGTCTGTTCTTGTATTGTATGAGTTTTTTATGCAAATTCACAAAGAGTGGTGTTGTGTATGCATTTCTACTGGGGACGTTAAAAAAATATGAAATGGAAAAAGTATTTTTCTAGTTACCGTACAAAAATAAATGCCTATTTTCTGACAAATATTCTGAATCTCCTTCGAATCCTTTTTCATATATCACACACATAATATTGTGACTAGCTTCATCGGCGCTTCGCGCCGCATGAAGCCCTGCCCACGCACCTACGTTCACTCTCATTTTTGTTTGTTTGGGCGGGGGGATCCCATATCCTCCAATCTCCCATATAGTCGCCAAATCCGCAACCCCCTCCAGCCCTATTCGTGTGTATCCTTTCTCGTATTGCCCTCCTTTATTGCTAAAGAAGAAATCACATTTACGTTTTCCGTAGTTACCTTGACATTTCAAACACACCTTTGCCTCTTTGACATAAAATGCATGGAATTTAACGAATGACAGTCCCCCCCCTTTTCGAGCTTCCTTCGATAATTTTGGTGCACCTGGGGCACACGAATTTTGACATTCTCAACCGAGATTGTCGCATATATGATCCACTCTTACACACGCGGTCGGCCAGCCAAGGCCAAAATTCATGAAAAACATGATTTCATGGTGTGGTGAGCCGGCGGGAGGGGGGGCGAGGGGTGGAGCATAGACACCACCTAAGCAGTCCCTGACCTGGTGCCACCACCCTGCTTTATCTTCCCTTGCTAGCAGTCTAAGCTCCCCTTCCCCGCCCACCACAATACATGAAAGTTTTTTGTGGATGGCTTCCGAATTAAGGTATTTCGTGAGGAAGAGGAGGCAACCTCTAAGCAACCTTTCCCACCCTTTCCCCCCACCACTGGGGGGGGGGGAGTTTGAACCACCTCTCCCACCACGCCTGTCTGCACGCCCACTTAATACCGTGTCCTTGCTAGCAGTCCATAAGCAAACCCTTTCCCATCCCCTTTCCCACCCACCTTTGCACCGCCCCTGACTTAACTGTCCTGCTAGCAGCCCTAAGCACCCTTCACCTACCCTTCCCACCCACAATGGGGCGGGCAAACACCCCCTTCCCAAAGCCATCCCTGTTGCACCACCCTTGACGTTTACTGTCCTTGCTAGCACCCTCCTTCCCCCCCCACCACAACCACACTGAATGTTTTTGTGGATCTGTTCCGAATTAAGGCTCATTCGACGTGAGGGGAGGCAACCGCCCCTAAGAAACCCCTTTTCCCCATCACAACGGGGGGGGGGGGGGGGGGGGATTGCAACACCCCTCTCCGCAGCCACCCCTGTTCACCGCGTCGACTTTACCGTGTTTCTTGTAGCATTCCTAAGCACCCTTCCCCCACCCACCTGTTTGCACCGCCCTGACTTAACTGTCCTTGCTAGAGCTAGTCCTAAGCAACCCTCCCCCTACCTAGCAGTCCTAAGAACTCCTTCCCCCCTAACCCCTTCCACCATCAAATGGGGGGGGAACCACCCCTCCCTCCAGCCACCCTGTTGCACCACCCGTGATTTACCTGTCCTTGCCCTTCCCCCGCCACACAAACCACCTGAGGAGCATCCATCTTCGCGCGGGTGCTGACACCAATACAGACACATACAGAGAAGCTCCGGCTCCGCAGGGCCGGAGCTCCCTGGGTTACACAGCAACACAGCCTAGTTAAGGGCGAGAGGTCCCTGGGTTACACAAGCACATACACGCTGTAGGCCGGAGGCTCCTGACGTTACAAGCACACACGCCTTAGTAGGGCCGGAGTCCCTGGGTTTACAAGCACACAGCGAGCTAAGTAGGGCCGATGCTCCCTGGGTACACAGCAATACACAGCCTAGTAGTGTAGTACAGCACAACAACATTGTCAATCCCCTCTATGATAGGCCTATGCCTTGCGCCCTCCATCATGCCTGGTCGGCCGGCCGACCAAAAAAATTTCACACACCAAAACTTGATCTGGCAAAAGCAAAGCAAAGTTAGCCTGTTGTGTGTGTACGTTTTCCAGCGACGCCCGATTAATTGAGTTTTTTGCAAGTTTCGCAAGAAAATACGCGGACGAATAGCAATGACGAACGCCGTGGGTAACGGGTGCGACTTTTTTTTCACAGTCAACGCGTAAGTGATAGGAACCTGTCTTCCAGTTACGTATGAGTTTATCCAGCAAGGCGACGGCTCGCCCGGCTACGGAGCTACGTCCCGATGCCCTTCGAGGCTCGCCTCAAAAAAATGCGTCAGGGACCAGCGTATTTGGTGCGCTTTCTATTATAATAAGATAAATAATCAAAATTTCTTTCGCCCATATATACACCGGAGGTCTTTACACACCTCATAAAAATTAATAGATTTATAAATAACATTCTTGTCTCTGGATTTCATATGATTCAAGTTAGCTTTTATGGCTCTGTTGAAATACTGTTTAAATATTTCAGTGTTGAACTGCAGGTCTGTTACAACAACAGGGTTAAAAGGTCAAAGTGATAATGTGGCTTACCTCCCATATCAAAGCCTATTACAGGTAGCGTTGATACACGGTTATACGTCGTTAGTGCATATCCTACCACTCCACCAGCAGGTCCCGATAGAATAGCTCTTGAACCATTAAACCTTTTAGAACATAAAAATGTGATTAGTTACATCTGAAATTAAACTGTATACTATTTTATTATGTGGGACTGAAAGATAACGAATTTGGTACAGTGGTATACACAGGGACTGAGAAAAAAGGTAGGGGCAACATATACACTAATATTCATGAATTATTCAGTGATGCCATAACACTAATACATGATACATAAAATATATCTAAAGAACGATTTTGAATTGTGTCCCCTTTTGTATCATTTCCCACAAAGAGGGTGCTATTCTAATTTTGGCTGGACTTTTGACCTTTGAGCCAAAGTACAATTTTGGTCGATCAGACAAATATGGTATTGTCACACTAGACATCAGAAAAGAACACAATGAAAATTGTTAAGAATTTATTTTTTAAACCTATTAATTAAAATACGACACATTTCAGAGGGTGTGATTTTCAGGGCATTAGGCCTACATTAAAAAAAACAATACAAGCAGAAATTACTTTTCTCTGTATACCAAAGTATACGATGCACATAAACATAATGTGGATCAAGGTCTACATGACATTACTACTGAGGACCCACTGTCACCCTTTTATTTTACTTTTTATTTATTATCATTAGTATCTTTTATTTGGAGGATTGGGGGGGGGGAGGGGTAGAACAGGTTTTATAGAATCATCTTACTTATCCATGGGCGTGAGTCCTCCATCTGACTGCATGAACAGCACTTGAGTTCCTCGTAAGTGATCCTTGAATCCAGCGGAGAAACTGCTGAGGTAAGTCTTGATACATGGAGTGAGATAGGCATCGGCACATGCTGCAAACACAAACACAAAGTATAAACTGACAGTTTTTACTGTTGCTTCCAACACTGGCTCGGCACTGTTAACATTCATTACGGAGATTAAATACAGACATTTTTAGGTAATTCAGGCAATGCCAACATATACAGTGCATCGGGACATGCGAAAAGCTATGTGTTATGCACTATACAAGAACGTGTTATTATTATTATTAGTATTATTATTATTATTATACAAGATATGAACAAGTAAAAGTGTGAGCAATTTAAATTTCAATCCTTATTTAATTTTCTTGAAAATTGGCAATTCCACCAGTTTAAGTGATGAAAGCAGAAAAATCTCAATCATTTTGTACATGAAAAGTTACCACTTTTCATTTATCTGACATGCCAATTGAACAGTGACCTAGTTTCTTTGAAAAAGCATCATTTATGCCACATACATTTGAACACAAGCACGAATTTGTAATATTTGTGACAAACAAAAAGAAAAGAAAAATGAAGCAGAGAAGACGGCAAGGTGCTGTGTGCTCCTGTGTCCTTGACAAACAGCAATGCCCCACCTTCATGCACTCCACTGGAAAAAACAATTAAATGTGGTTATGCCAGTGCTGCAATATGTATGACATATATTTTTTATGATGATATGATGATATAATATACATATCACAAACATACAGTATGCATTTGTGTTATGTAATGTTCAATATAATTTGTGTGTAAACTATGTACATTACAACTTATGTTATATCACTCATAGGCCTTTTCAGGCCAGCCATCACCTGACGGCTGTGATTTTTAATAAAAAACTATAAACTAAACTGACCTAAACTACATCATTACATGAATTATGAACCAACAATAAAACTAACCTGTATAACCACGTGGCACTATCCTCACCATAGGCATGATATTACTGGACAGGGAGACGTGCTTGAAACCCATCTGTAGAGCCAGGTCACCAACCTCTCTCTCGTGACCTTCAAACCTATTGAACAAGGTCAAAATTAGGACAAAGGTCAAGATGGGGACAAAAGTCAAGATGGGAACAAAGGTGAAGATGGGGACAAGTTCAAGATAAGAAGAAAGTTCAAAATGGGGACATGGTTGGAGAAAAATCAAGATGGGAACAAAGATCAAGATGGGATACAAGGTCAAGATGGGATACAAGGTCAAGATGGGGTCATGGTCAAGATGGTCAAGTTAAAATGAACCACAAAACCCCTAAAATGAAATTAATTTTCAACTGAAGTTTGACCCCACCCTCCTATGGATGCTAATGTACCCAGGGGTCATCACCATCAAGTTTGATCAAATGATGACAGACTTTACAAATTACTGAAAAAGTAGAAATTTTACAAAACTTTGATCTAAATGTGAGATGACCTCATAACCTCAAGATGCAAGGTTTGAAATTAACGCTAGCCCGCTAGCCAATGGCTAGCAAAAATCACGGCGGACTAGCCAAAATCTCTATTTACTAGTCCGTGTGGCTAGCTAAAATATTACTCAAGTGTCGCTCTGAGTGTTGCATGATTTTATGTAACAATGAATGAACTCAAAATCTTGATTTTTATTCAAACAAAATACGGACGAAACTCCTGTCCCGAAATCTGTACCTCGCCGCGGCCCCGCTGACAAGCCATTATCAGATTCACCATGGATCCTACTACTAGAGAGGATCCATGGATTCACTAATCATCGCCGCCGGGTTGTACTGAAGTCAAACTAGTTTGGAGTTTACGTACGTGGCCGTGTATGAAAAGAACATGATTTTGGCCGCAGAGGGCGTTGTCCGGAAACTCGCTCGAGCTAGCTAGTTCCGATCTAATGCGAGCTGGATATTTTCGGAGTTTTGTCGCTACGGTGTGGGATAGGCGCAAAGGCCGATGTATGGGAGGAAATTTATTTTAAAACAGATTGTACTCCGTGTTTTCATGAGTCAGGCAATCCAATGATAGTGGTAAGTACGTTTTAAAAATCATGTGTAACGTTAGTCCCCTGATAGTCCCACGCATGCAGTATGTTTTTGACGAAGTTTGTTGTGTCTGTGGTCCACACTGTCACACTGGCGGTAAATCGGTAGTCTCTTGACTAGGTAGTCGCGACTCCGACTTTCAGTGACTTGGTTGGGCAAATGCAACAGGCACACAAAACCACACAAACTATCAATATTGTTGAAAACAATGTTACTACTTTGAAAAAATATAATATAACCTAATTTCCCTTTATTTTATTAATTCTAAAAACTGAATGAAAGAGGGTGGACCTCGAATGGAAACAGACACAAACAAGACACAAACGAGTTGAAATAAATACATGTATCAATGATAAATCTCCTTTTATTTCCTTTTTTTCTTTTCTTCC
>JZLH01S0041267.1:21550-32913 GCA_001188425.1 Eucidaris tribuloides
CCCGCCACTCAAGGATTATTATTATCAAGTTTGACAAAAATTGCTGAAAGGGTAAACCACTCGCTTTTTTATATAATTTCAGAATGCAAAATATCTACAAATTTGACAATTACAATCAAAAGTGAAAATGAAGGCAAATAGAATTATTTGTGGCATTTAAACATAAATTCCTCATGTTAGCTTAAAATATTTTTTTATTCTACTTAGTCTGAAATCACAACAGCCACTGTTTCGGGGTGATGAAATAATGTACATGTATTTCCTCATCTAAATGTCAGTCAATTAACTGGTACCCTGATATACACAACACCTAACAGGCTCAAGTACTTGGGGTTACTGTAGATTACTTTACTAGAGATAAAGGTATCTATCAAACATCTAAAATATCTTAAATTAAAAAAAAAATGTCTGGAAACACTTCTATTGGCAACGATGAGGACAACAATGTAACTATGCAAGTTGCATTGATTTTTTTGTAGTAACTATGTAATGCACCATGAGCTTATTTTATTGGTGGAATGTGTGCTATACAAGAATTCACTATTATTATCATCATCATTACTTTCAGTACTGAAAATGTATTCATAGGAACGGGTGAGAGAAAACTTATAAAGGCAATACGAAACTGGTCTATTGACACTGTATGGAACTTACACCATGCCAAGGAGTCATGCACAGTACAATATCTGTAGCTGATAGCCCCCTTTAAATCTAATAGCACACTGCTTACATGCATGTACTGAATATCATCTCAATACTTTCAGCTGTATTCATGTGTACATGTTCTCAAAGAGTGCATACTATGTGATCATGAAAGAAGTCAGCGAACCATGATATTATCACGGTCATCTAAGCACCTGTTTTCTACAGAAGGAATTTGATCTATTGCAATGAAAATACTATTTTCAAATGTCACAAAGCCTTGTGGCAGAACCATGGGGCAAAAGTGGTCTTTTCATGAAAATAAGAATGGTTGCAATTCACAATGTAACCAAAATAAATACCAACTGCTGTTTTTAAAATTAAATTTTACACTTCCATTACACACTCAACTGAAGGAGTATGCAGATATAAAATATGGGCGACATAATCGCCCATGCTCTGTCTTTGATCAGGTCTAAAAATGAAGCCCTGAGAAGTGAGAACACTATATTTCAAAATGATTATTAAGTGCTTTAAAAAAGTGAAAATCTACAAATACTCAGGTTGACCAGATTCACCATGCCCACTTCCTCCCATACACTTACTATGTGTAGAGCTAGGCTATTTTATACTCCACTGCAATGGAATTTCATTGGTTATGTTCGCTCAGGCATATTCTTGCCAGTGACAGCATAACTTTCCTAACTTTTGTATTCCAAGGCATCTATTTGTCCATTTAAGCACTACTATGTAGCTCAAATATCAAAATATGATAATTTTTTTAAATGGAAGTACCACAATGTTAGCCCATGTCTTTAATGCAATATTTGACTTGTTTAATTTGGGGGGGGGGGGAGGGAGGGGGAGAAGGGGTAAATACCCCAACCACTGGTTCCACCATCCTTGATTGCTCATTGATTCTCCTGAAATCACTCACAGTCTAATTAAAATCCTTGTCTAAACAAATCTGAACTTACATATACGTAAACCCTCACATTTCTACTATGTTCAATGATCCATTCCATAGGAAGTACTAGGTAATGCTACACAATCATATCCACTTCAGAGCAGTACTTACATGTAGGAATGCATCAGAACAACCGCTAAACTTTTGATTCCCTTGTCTAGAATTTTCTGCAGGCCCGCCTTCAGGGAAGCTTTGTCTACAGGATCCCATTCGATAAGCTGTAGTTGAAAATGTATGAGAATAACAAAATATAAAATTGTAAATGCTATTATAATAGTAAATTCTCATTATTATCTCCCTCCTCCTCCTCCTCCTCATCATCATCATCATTTAATATCATAATTGTCATTGCTAATGTTTTCTTCTTCTCCTTCTTAGTAGTAGTATTATCATTATTATAAGTAGTATATTATTATTAGTAATAGTTGACAATAGTTTGATGATACATCTGTTTGAGACAGATCCAGTTACATACCAAATTCATACCTCACAAACACAGCTGTTAGCTAATAATGTGCACAATGTTTACACGCATGCATTAGCAATGTTTTTACATGTACCATAAATATAGAGAGAAAATGTCATTAATTTGGCATACTAAGTATTAATACATCTCAAAACAAACACACTGTAGCAAGTTCTGAGCTGACTGAGCAAGTTGCGTACTACAATTATTAACTGACAAACTGTTAAAATAAGATATAATATTACTGATGAAATTAATATCCATTTCATCAATGAATTACTGATCAGCATTATGTAAATACATGCATTTTCTGTTTATTTGCTCAAGTATCTATTTGCTTTATTGCAAAGTGTGTTTTACATTTAACACCACTTTGAGGCTAGAATGTTGTCTTATATATATAAACTTCCTAGTATGGAAGTGTCCCCTACAACCTCCATATGACAATAGACTATTTCTATGACATTTTTGTAATTTTTGTAATGTTCTCTCAGGAATAATGAAGAACAACATAAAGAATAAAAATTCTAATACTTTTTAAAGGGTTTTTGCTTGCATAATTACATATCAGTATGGTATATATGCTGTAATCTATAATTTTTGGACCTTGTTTTTTTTTTTTTTTGAAAATAGAAAAAACATCAAGCTTACTAGGCCCATGGGGGTTTTGATTTGGGTTTGGGGACTTATTTACAGGTAAAGCATTTTTGTTTGGCTTTATTGGGCATCTTTCTCTTTAAATTAGTTTAGTTTTATTAAGTAAATACATGTGTATATATTTCCATATTTGTTTCTCAAATTCCGTGATTTCTGCAGAAAATCTGCAATGCAGAAAACTTTGGACCCTAATCTACACCTCTGTCTAGCTATAGTAACAACTGCCGGGAAACAATGCATGGAATGAGACAACATAACTAGTACATTTCACTGAGAGTGAAAGAATGCTGCTAGGTCAAGTCTATTTCAGAGAGGGGAAAGTTAAAGAATGCTACCTGTTCAGATGTGGTACTTTTCAGGGTAGCACCATTTTTCTCCATGTGCAGTCCACACTTTTCTTGTTGGATAATAACTCTCTCATTCACCTCAAGTACCTCTTCATATAATCCTTCTGGGCATACAATCTCCTGAAATGTGAAAAAATAAATACTTTCATTCATTTGATCAATTCTGGATTATTTGATGAAAATGTAGAAAATACTGAGCAAAATGTCAAAAAAAAAAACCTACCAAAACTCAGCTGGCATTAAAAACAATATGTTGAGATGTATGTGTACACATTGAATAAAATGGTTATATTATTACATTAATCATTGGTAGATTAAACTCATAAAAATTCAAATAAAAATGCTGCAAAAAAATTTAAAGAATCAGAAATTACAGTAAAAATAATGCAAACAAAAAATGTTTTAAGAATCAGAAATTCATGTAAAAATGATGCGAACCGGGGATGCAAACCCCCCAAAATGTTCTAAGAATACTAAAACGATCATAGCAATCATTTATTTCATAGAATTAATTTACATTGTACTAACTAGACCATGAGCGTGATATACTAGAATAAGATACTAAAATCCTATTCACCTGCTTTCAAGCTAATTAAAAAAGACAAAATTTAACGAAAATATTTAATTAAAAAATATGTGACCAGCACCACAATTAACCATAATGTAATACTGCATTATTTTTTCTACTGGTATGCTACAAAACAGCACAAAACTTGTACCGACTTGAAACTGCAAGATTTTTCCCTCTGTCCTTAAAAAAATACGGATTTCTTAAATGCACCCAAATACTGTACATACATATGCTGGTACCTACCAATTACAAGGAAAATCACTGGTGCAGTGATTGTGAAGATGTCTTCATCTCAATACCAGCACAATTCTTTTCCTACAAATTGAACTGTGATCCTTTGACCTTTGGTATATGGACCCTACAGTCTCGATTTTTTTTCTACCACAATATATACTGGTATAGAATATTGACAAAATCACTCGGACAGCTTTCTCAAATCTCAAGAATGATATCAGCACTGTCGGACAGACTAATGGACAGACAGACACACAGACTGACAAATGCACTGATTGACAACCTTAAATATAGGATACTTTGGTTGCTTTAGGTGGAAAAGGCCTGTTACTAGTATTAGAAAGACCGGGGCAAAAACTGTTCACTCCACTATGACCACTTGTTTGTAAAGACCTTTTGTTTTCTTTCTCTTAACTAGTCTTTTTTATCAATATAAGCATCGAGTACATGTATATTCAAAGAGTGTATGCCAGTTTGCACGAGAATGAGATTAAATCCATAGCTCAATTCTACAATTCCACTTTTAACCCCATTATTCATTTTACTTATTTTTCTACCAACGTTCGGAGGTTTATGGAGAATATTCAACTCAGAATGGCATTCCTAGGTAATATGTATCACACTCTAGTGAATATACTGTATTTGCTGAATCAGTGGAAAATCCAGAAATTTCAAAAGGTGAAGTCAACAATTTCATAGGGGTGGGGGGGGGGTGAGTTCAACAGTTCATGAGAGTGCATCATCACTGAATGACGAGAATTCAATTATTTATTCCAGTGAAGTGGAAAAGAAGCTTCCCATTTCTTTACATTCCATGTATGATTTATGTCTTGCGGCAAAAAGGGGGTGGGGGTTCACGATACCCCCCCCCCGAGTCCCCCATGGATCCATACCTGTATAAAGATTAATTGCTGTATGTTTGCTGGGTCACAATGCTGGGTCAAGTAGACTAGTGTCTTATCACTGTTTATGACTTCTGGGTGAACTTCCTGTACATACTTTCTGTCCTGCCTGATACTAATTGCTGTTAAAAGGTGCCTATCTAGGGCATCATGCATGTTATAACCTAATTATCTCCTATGAACGTGACATTAGAAAATACTTGAATGGACAGTTTTTTTAAAGCACTATCTTGTACAGCTATTGGTCTGACTGGAAGATATGATTATGTACAGTAAATGACAAGTACAGACAATTGTTGAATATCATGCACATCACAAAAATACACTTGAAATTCTCTTCTGTAGTAGTAGTATGAAAAAGTAAAATTTTCAAAAATCAACCCCCAAAATGTTATGTTTTGTTGCAGGCTGATAAGTTACTCTCTACGTGTGTAATCAGTGCAGAGACTATTGAAGCACATACAAAGTAAAGTAGAATGGAAACCTGTGTTTGGTGGTATTTTGCAAGTTCATATTTCTCACCAGATTAGAATTGACCCTTTCCTTAATTTTTCCTGTTTTTGACATCTAAATGATGTACATGTCTTGATTGTGAAAATTCCCCAACATTTTTTCCTATTTTTGACACCCTGAACAATGTACACAGGTACCACATGGATACAAAAGTACTATCACTAATATGTTATCTGGAGTGATTTAAATATTTGGCAGGTCTATGACCTAAACATTGTAATTATTTTTTCTATTGTAAAGCTACAATTTATTTGATGACATGATAACATAGATATACTGTGCAACCTCACATGTACTGGGCAACATTATTTATATGCCGTGAGCATCCAGCTATCCAGCCATGCTCACACAATATGACAAAAAATTTCTTACCAAGTCAAATATCTTCGGCCTTGCTTGAGTTCCGATGTAGAGCAGGTCTCGGAATCCTTTTGTGATCACCAGGGCCATTCTCTCTCCCTTGCGTTCCAGCAGGGCATTGGTCGCCACCGTGGTCCCCATCCTAATCCAGTCAATCTGGGATGTATCCACAGGCTGATCCTGCGGCATCGGAACTCCCGTCTCCTAAAAGTGGTTGAAATAATGACAATATTATTAGTTTATCCACTCCCACACACTTCATGTTTTAGAATATCTCCCCTCCAATTTTCAGCCTAATTTATAATGATATGGTATTGATATTTCCAACAGTCCAGTCTAAGCCAGTCTTCTAACTCCTCTCTTCTCTCTCTCCTACTTGTTCATAATTTAAATCCTATGTAGTAATCTACTATCCATGCTTGAAAATAATACAAATTTGAATTGTAGGCCTATATTGAAACGAAGTTGTTTATGCCAGTGTGTTGTCGACAAATAAAAAGAAGAGAATTTGCACATTTTAAGGGCAAACATATTTGTCAACCTAACTCCAAAATATGCAATTTCTTTCTCCTATGATATAAATGTTTAAGAATCCTCTCTATCATCCACAAATTATGGCAAAGACTAACGAGGACTAACAACACGAAAGCATAATGCCTTTGGCAAGTCTTGGTAGTAGAAACAAATGAATATATCATGATGACAAATAAGCATCAACATTATCAAACACATTTGAACAAAAATATCTAAATTAGAACATACAACAAGTATCAGGAAAACAATTTTCATCATCAACTTCTCCCAGGGGGGGAAAAACACCCATATATATTGTACCTGCTCTAGGATTCGCCGGATACCCTCTAGAGGCGCATCTGGATAGTTAGCTGGGTCTTCCGACAACAGTTTCATCACGATCTCCTTTCCATTCGGGCAGCGACAGTAGACATCGGTAAAAGTGCCTCCCCGATCAATGGCGAATTGAAAACGGCTCTGGCTACCACTGTTTCCAGAGGTCATGTTGCTTTTCAAAATGGTTGACTACTGGTGCAGATGTAACATAGATCTGTTTGGATGAAGTAAATGAAGTAAATGAAGTAGAATGCTTCCTTTATCAGGTTTTAATCTTAAAATTGTGTTCACATTTGATTAAAGTTTTGCAGACTTTGTAATCTTGCTTATCAGACAATCATGTAGTCTGAACAGGAGGACAGAAAATTTGTATGCCTACATACATGTACTGTCAATTTGTGAGAATCAGGGCTAGAAGTTCCACCAGCAAATCTTATAATGCCTAGAAGTATAGCTGGTAGTGGTAAACACTCTTAGTGTAGAGTGTATACTGCCAATTGAGATTTTTTTTGTGAATAGGTTTACTGTATGCTCTGGATTAGAAAAAAAAATCACTGATGCATGGATATATATTGAACTATATTGACCTTCTCACATACCTCTTATTTTTAATTTCTGTCACCAGTAATTTACTTTTTTAATCATGTTGTACTGTTTGATATTCTATGTATTTTTTTTTCAATTTGTATGTAGTTTTTCAATAATTTTTTAATGACTTTTGCCATTTTTAAATGATTTTTACCTTATAAATTCACTTGCAATTTAGCCTATTGGCTACTAATAGTCGAATAAAAAACCTTGAATTGAATTGAATTGAATTGAATTAAAGGCACCCAAAAAATCCACCGATATGTAGGCCTACAGTTGGGTGTACATGTATGTGGTCCATATCCTAAACCATACATATTTTTAGTAGGTGTGGTGGTACATGCACTGAATTTTCCATTAGAATCAGGATTAAGTCTGGAAACCTTTCCACTTAGTAGAAATGATTTGGTGTCCTTTAAAAAAACACCTGTAACAATAGTTTAGAAAACATAAAGTCCCAAGGCCAGTTTACATCTGAATTCCTGCATGTATTTAGTGAATAATAAGTCTCCCTCTCTACCCAATACCAAACACACCAGCATTGTTCTACGTGTCTACTGTACTGATGACTTACTTTATGTACATAAAGTGAAAGTGCAAAAATACTGAAAGTTTTAGAGGTCAGTTACATGATTGGGAGAAATAAAAAATGCCACGAGAACCAAACTGATTGAAAGATATACCAGTTTACAATGTCCACCAGCTGGAGTGTAGCTCCTGGCTGGAAGGATTTAATTGTCTTGAATTGGAGAATCAAGCATTAACATACCACTACTGTATATCCCATAGAAAGCTACACAACATATTTGTCTGTCATATGGCACACTAATGTTAGTACTTTGAAAATGAGAGTCAACTTTCGACTACAAAATTTTCACAGTAAAATCCTTGCATGGTTTACATGATTCTAAAATAGTTTTACCCCAAGTTGAGGACTACCCCAATCATTTACATCTAATATACTTAACATAAACTAACAACTGAATAAATATAAGTTAGCAAATACACATTATATCCTGGAATCCCTAAACAAATACAACACAGAATTCCATAAAATAACATTCCAGTGAATTGCCTTGTTCTGACATTATCCACTGAATGAATAAAAAAAAAGAAAGTAAATAAGACAAAATTTGCCTTGTCATGGTAGATCTACATTAGGTAGTGTGAGGCTATGAGCAATGGCTAATGCATGCAATGGGTAGAACAAGTCCACATAAATGATCTTAAAAATGTTAACAAATCCTTTGAAGCAAGTATGGTTGGAATAGAATCTAATGTACTATACTTACATCACTCCCCTTACTCGTATGGGTGGGCTGGGGCAGATCATTTAAATAATATCAGTACATTTTGAAAACTGCAATTTCAGTCATTGTTTACAGTAAAATAATTGTAGATTTACATTCTAGGAATTGAAGTCTGAGTGATACTTCATGTAGATCAGACATCTCAAATACAGAGAGCTACAAACAATTCTGAGTCTAACATTCTACATTCTGGCACATCCGCATCCCCTGCTAACAATAATACATTTTTAATACATTTCAAAAACATACCACTACATATTATGGACATTTTAAAAACATAATTTTAAAAAGCATTTTTAATGTTTTTAAAACGTAATTTAAAAACATTCTTAGAATGTTTTTTTTTTAATTAACATCCTTAGAGAATGTAATAGATGGCTGTAGAACCTTTGAACATTTAACCAAAACCTGGACAAAAATAAAATGTTTGAAGAACATTAAGAAATCGTTTCATGAACGTTTTGGAAACGTTTCATGGACTTTTTGAAAATATTTTGTGGAACTTTTGAAAATATTTTGCGAACATTTTGAAACTGTTTTGTGGACATTTTGAAAACATTTTAAAATGTGTTCAGATGTTTACATTCTACATATTAAGAATTTTATTCAGAAGTTTTTAAAGTGTTTCCTTAGACGGTAGACCACTTAGGGACAAAAAGAAGAATGTAAGGAAAATGGTTGTATTATCTGGATGTTTTGCATTTGCTGCTCAGAATTGTTCAAATGAGATGTCTGATTTATCAGATACATGTAGCTAGACTCCTGAAATGGAATAGGCCTACTAACTGTGAGTGTTATACCGAAGGTAAGAGTTGAGTCTTGAGCTGAGAATGAGATCATAATATAGGATAATCAAGACTCAAGTCAAGTTAAAGCAAGTCTAACATTTGAAGATCTAATGATAGTGTCAACAAATATTTTCTGCTACTACTACAAGTACAACTGTATCCATACAATCCTGGGGGTGGGGGGGGGTATGTCCCCCTCATTATTTTCTGGGGGGATCATTCCCCTCGATTTTTTAATTTAATAATATTATTTTTTGTATTCACATTTTTAATAGATTTTGTAATCTGCAAACATATTCAAGAGATAAAATGTGATGGAAATAAGTTATTAAACTTCATTAAAGTAGGCGGTGTCTGACGCCTATCACATTTTCTTTGCTATACGTGTTACATACATTATGTTCAATGCACAATCCCATTGCTGTGTGCACAAGTCAATAAAGGTTTTCATACTTTGGTCCGTCAAATCTCACGTTTCAACAGTCGCCGGAATGTTTATCCTGGGATAAAGAGTGCGCTTGAATTTGGTTATCAATTAAGAGTTATCCTTATGCTCCATCTTTTTCCCAAAAGACTGTTGGATATAAATGGCAGCGTGTTCACACGGAGAAAAACAAACAAACCTTCTTCTTGCCCCTCATTTCCACGAGTATTGGTGATCAAGATGAAGTCAGATACATGAACAATATTTAAACATGCGGATCCTGTACACTTTGTTTTTCTCATATCCAGGAGGATAAACTTTCGCCGGGCTCTCAAAGTACCCCTTGCCCTTCCTCTGTGGTATTAGCCAATGAAGTTATATGGCCAATGTGAACAGGTACCGGGTGTGCTACATTTCTGTCCCGATCCCAAGGGAACATGCAAGAAAAAGACCCTAAATTTATCTGGACATATCTATTGATAGGAACATTGGTTAGTTCCCAAATTTGAAACATGCCTTCCTCAGCTAGACATGTTTACTAAAAAAATGCAAACAAAATCAATCTGAAGGTACAAAAATTGTGAAAATTGAAAATCTTTCAGACACCGTAATTAAAGGTTAATGACATGATTGGGAATACTTGAAAATGTCTCAAGAACCAAATGAGTTGAAATATATACCAACTATACACCAGCTGGAGTGGATCTCCCAGCTGGAAGGAGTTGTCTCTAATTTGTTTACTTCAGGAGAATCAAGCATGAACATAATAGTATTTAATTCTATCGGGGCACAATAAAACTAGAAACCTTAGAGAGCCACACAGCTGGTTTGCCTGCCACGAGGGATATTGACATTAGTTATTTCAGAATGAGGCAACGTTTGACTAGATTTTCACAGGAGAATCCTTGCATAGTTTGATTCTAGAATAGTTTCAGCTCAAGATGAGGACTACCCCCAATCATGTCATTTACCTATAAGTGGGAGGAGGGGGGACGTAATATTTTAGCGACACACTTTCCCATTTTTGGGGCATATTTTTTCCCCGCATGATGGTATTTATCATTTCGCCATCGGTGTTTTCGTCCTCCCTCCCCCCCCCACTCATTTATCATGCTTATGAATCTCCGCTCCAGTGACAGTGAATGCTTTCAAGTAAAAAAACCCTCACAAATCATGAATCTGCATTTCTCTGCCAAGTTTGCCTTGTTTAAAATTTTCCACCAGTTTAATTATTTAGTAAATGACTAAGCTGGTGGAAAATGTAAAAGTTTTACAGTTAGAGTTAGATACCTTCAACACAATCAGACAATCGATCAATCATCACACAACCTCCGAGTCCTTCTAGTCCAAGAGATAGCCAGAATTTATTTGACAAAAATGACCAGGTGTCTTGTTATGATATTTGGATAGAACATCCCTTGACACATTTGAAAAGTGATTTCTTGAGTGCCGTGGATGGTGGAACGTGACGTCAGAGATCAATGACCTCTAATTTGACCCCCAATTCCTATATATCCAGTTTTCTGCATATATTTCCTGAACAGATATTTGAATTTTTACGTCAGTGGTGTCTAATGAAAGATATTGAAAATATCTAACAATACCCATTGTGATGAGATTTGATTATGTTAAAGTCCTCATTTTGGGCTAAAAACTCAAAATTTTCACATTTTTTCGGATTTTTGTACAAATTGGCCTAAAATAAACCTAATAAGTTAATACAATGGGTTTGGTTTTTAATACAA
>JZLH01S0041268.1:2156-25932 GCA_001188425.1 Eucidaris tribuloides
TTTTAAAATCAGGGACGTTTGCCAGTTTGACATAGTTACCTTCTACCGTGAATAAAAACGGAACTGCTGGGAAAATCCCAGTATAATTGTGTGTGTATGGAAGCTGGAAAAAGGGGCTAGCAGCTACAAATGGTTTTCATTTTCAGTTCTGCATTTTTAATTTTGGCTGGTTTTTACCCCAATTGTACATCGTTCAACGTTTTCACCCATATAGTTACCTTCATTAACCAAAAGAATTGCAAAAAATTACAAAATTTGAATGTATTAAAGATCTTTTCCTCTTACTTTTTGAAGAAAAAAAATCAGTAAATCTCTGAAATAATACCAGAAATGTCGGAGAATTTTCGTTTTGGAAAAATCCGAAAATTTGGCATTGCCCGCACACACACACACACACACACACGCTTGGGAGCGACCCGTAGTGAAGTCCGTCGTCTTTACGATCGCTGTTTGCTGCAAGACATGAATTTTGTGAAATTAAAAATTTATGTACTGTGCAAAAGCCGTAATTTATTACATTTCAATGAAAAAGTCCTTTCAAAAGTTTGATTTTGAGTTTAAAATTTGAATTTCAACTTGCCGATACAGTCGCCAGTCAGTGAAATCTCGGTGGACAACTTTCGGGCGACTTTTGCTTGGTTGACGGGCGCACGTGCCGTGCGCGCTTGCGATTTCTGCCGTGCGCTGTGGATGACCGGTGAGGGTGTCCCGCATTGTACAGGGAGATTGTCTGGCTACGGTTGCCGAGCTATGGGGCTATATACAGCATCTTTTGCACTGTATTACCCCATAGTTCTACGGGTGCACACACACACACACACACGAACATGCTTTCCCCATGTAAATTTATTCATGCGTGGTTGGACATAAAACTCTATCAAGTGGTTGAGTTGAGGTTGTGAACTGTTGACATCCATGAAGAAAAAACAATTTTATTCTTAATTAAAACACATTGGAAACCTATTTCATATTAGAACAGGTAGTAGAAAAGACACTGATTGATATTAATATGAGTTTTTCCAATGAATTTTGGCTGCATTTTCAGTTAATTTTTATTACCCCGCCACCAACTTTTTCTTTTTACCACGATTTACACTTTATGAATGGTGAAATTGTGACTTGTGGATCTACCGAATTCCGAAATGGAAAATTATGCTAAGTACTACAGTACATACCTCATAACAACCCTTTTCCCTGCAAAGTCAACACTAGTGATACTCGACTTATTCAGCGCCATATTTTAACACTTTCTGGTAGGATCAACACTTGGGAAATTCTGAATGTCGGCGTAGATTGTGATGGTGATGCGGACGTGACAGAACTCACTCCCATCCAGGGACCAATAAGGTCAAAATTAGGTCATTTTTCCACTTCACGTTTTATCTGTGAAATTAAGAAATATGTTTAATAATATATCGAAGAACAATTTTTCATAGAGTAAAAAAGTAAATTAGGCCTATGAATTTATTTTATTTATGTTAAAGATAGTGTAAAAATAGAAGAGGTTACTGATTTTGACCGGATTTTGAGCATAATTCTCTTTGGTCACTATTATACTCTTTCCTTACCACTACAAAGTAAGTGCACGTGCATTTTGCGTGATGTGCTGCTGCTAGTCCATCCCCGGTCCCCGTCCTGCCCCCGAGCCGCCGGCCCGGCCTGCCACCATGGTACGCTATAGCATGCATGCAGCCGGTTGCGATTTCAATGGAATGCTGTTGATGACATCTCCAGAAAAACAGAAAACAACAACAACATGGTCGTCGTGAGGAATCTATTGTTATGCAAGAGCACTTCACCGTTATCCCCTCGAATTATTAGGCGGATTTTAACGGGCAGCAAGGTAAATTCTAATTGAAGTGATTCAGTGTGAAATTAAGAAAGAATTAGCCTGCGAGTGGGGTCGGTCGGTCCGACACTTCCCCGGCGCGGCCCGGCCGACCAGACGTGCTCCGGTGCATGCGAAACTCGCGGCAGCTATAGATCTATGACATTTGTCATGTTTGTAGGTGTGTTTGAAGCTTCTTGGATTCTTTGGAAGAACTGAAACATCAAACAAGCATAACTTAGTGCATGAGTGACATGCCAGGCGGGCATGTAGTCCGATATATGTGGTTTGATGCCTCAGGCTCAGGCTCAAATCAATGTCAATGATGAAGTCTTTGTTTTCCATGTTTTCTGATGATTCTGAAATCTTCTTTTAAGTTAAAGAGATGGGGAAGTTAAAGTTTAACTTCCTCATCTCGAAATACCGGAATACAGGAGAGTTAAAGGAAGATATCACAAAAACGACTGCATCAGATCTCATCGGACTCGCAGCAAGGAGGCCCAAGGAGGTGGGATCTGGGAGTGGGAGCCCGATCTCAATACCTGAGTACAATGAACGGGACTGGAGAAGTTATAGAGGAAGATATCACAAAAAAAGACTGCATCAGTTCTCACAGGAAGGCGGCAAGGAGGTGGGAGCCGATGAATTTCCTAGTTTCGGATGAACAACCTCCGGGGGGGGGGGGGGGGGGGAGGGTGCGTAGTTTACTCAGATTTATATAATTTATACTAGCTCGGACGGGGTTGCTGCTGAGAACTACTCTAAACTTTAAACATGTTACATGCATTCAGGCATTGCATATTGTAAGTTAAAAAAATCTGAGCTACATGATTCCCCATTGCTAGCCAGTGTTTTTCTGTGAGGTCTAAAACAATGAAGCCCTGAAAAAATGCCAGTTTAAAACGATCGTTAAGTGCTTTGGAAAGTGAGAAATCGCTGAGAGACCATTCCATTTTTCCCATAGACTGTGTGTTGCATAATTCCTATCTGGCTGAATATAAACTTTAATGTGGCCAATGTTATATTCTGCAACAGATCTTTACCTAGTAACAGATAATCATTAACTGTCCAAACTTTGTTGTTCTAGGGTGTTTATTTGTCCATTCAAACCACTGTCAGATATGTCAATAAGCAAAAGTTCGACAATTTTTTAAACGAGTCTCCCACAGTTTTATATAGTGTCTTTAAAGGAGTGGTTTCATGCCAGGGGGTGGATTTGGCTATGAAACTGAGATGAAGTCTGGTAGTGCTCTGTTTATTAAACTGTCTGAAATTCAGGGCTGCCTCGCCCAAAGTCAGCAGAACGTAATATACATAATACATGTAAATATCAAATTATTGAAATGATAGATAAAACAATAGCTAAACTGGAAAAGATCAATTGTTGGGATAACATAGAATCCATGGGAGCTGTCTGAGCTCAACTTGGGAATTTGGGTGTGGGATGGATGAATGAACACACCTGGATAGAGAAAGCATGAAGGTGATAAACAGAATAAGAAGAACGGTATGCAATGATAATGGAGTGACGGACAACTGAATATCATTAACTGAACTGAATAAATTCCAAACTGCATTTGTGCAAGGCAGTGCTGCAAAGAAACTAATGCAAATTAATACAAGGTCTAACGTCAGACAGACAAGAAAATAATATTAGACTAAGTATACAGCAAAGTAAATGACAAAATAACAGTTTTACAAAATGATTCCCCTGGAGACAAATTATTTGTTAGAACACATGGATGTCTGTAGCAGCCACCTGTCTATAAAGAACACTTTTTTGTTTCCCTTGGGTGGCACTGGCCACTATAGACAGGTTTAACTATAGACTCGGTGTATCCTGATATTAAAATTTTCCCCAGACATAAATGTAGAACAGAGAAGACTTAGAAGAATTCGGTAGTGAAAGTATGAGTAAATTTGAATAATCCATTCAGATAATTGCAATTTTTTGAAAGCGTTACACCACCTTTTGGTAATTTTGTTGGAGTGGTGATGTCATACTATAAAACTACTTTTCCATTGAAACTTAACACAAATTTCTTATTACTTTTAATCAGAAATTCAATTGTGTTGTGTACTTGCTTGGCTACTTATGTAAGTTGGAATTGAGATGTTTTTTTTTTCTGACCTTTCTGATGGAGCAATCAGTCATCTGCTTAAATCCATCGTAAAAAAGTGAAATTTGATGAAATTTTTGTGTAGTACCAATTTAAAGCTGAAGTATGGTTTTAGTTTATCAGACAACTTTATTGTTAATCCTACACAAAGTATTCTATTTTCACCCCAGACATCAGAAAACAATATCAAACCTACTGAAAATTGTTTAAAATGACAAATTATGAAGTTTAAATAATAGGAGAGCATCTGGCAGGTATGTACATTACCTATCGGAAATGTCAGGGTCCTCCCCCCCCCCCCCGACATTTTACATTCTGAGCAATTTGTAAAAAACTAGCTTCATCGGCGCTTCGCGCCGATGAAGCTGCACCACGCACCTCGTTCACTCATTTTTTGTGTTTGGGGGGATCCCCATATCCTCCCAATCTCCCAATATAGTCGCCAAATCCGCCAACCCCTCCCCAGCCCCTTATTCCGTTGTATCCCTCTCCTATTGCCCCTCTTATTAGCTAAAGAAAAATCAACATTTACGTTTTCGTAGTTACTTGATTTTTCAAATACCCTCTTGGCCCTTTTGACAGAAAAAAAATGCATGAATTTACCTGAATGACACCCCCCCCTTTTTAGGCTTCCTTCATAATTTTGTCGGGGGCACCTGCGGGCACACGAAATTTTGGACATTCCCAACCGAACCTGTTGCATAATGATCACTTTACACAAGGGTGGCGCCAGCCAAGGCCAAAATTTCATGAAAAAAAACATGATTTCAGTGGTGTAGGAGCCGGGGGGAGGGGGAGGGGGTGAAGGCAACCACCCCTAAGCAGTCCCTGACCCCTAGTGCACCGCCCCTGACATTACCTGTCCTTGCTAGCAGTCCTAAGCGTCCCCCTTCCCCCGCCCACCACAACTACCTGAAAGTTTTTGTGGATGTGTTCCGAATTAAGGCTCATTCGAGGGGAGGGAGGCAACCGCCCCTAAGCAACCCCTTTCCCCACCCACAAATGGGGGGGGGGGGATTGCAACCACCCCCTCTCCCCAGCAGGGTTGGGCTCAATTACTTTCTTCAATTACAATTACAATTACAATTACGTGCCTGCCAAAATTTTCAATTACAATTACTTTTCAATCAAATTACATTCTTTTCAATTACAATTACCAATTACTTTTGTTAATTACAATTACAATTACAATTACTTTCTATTCAAACTATATGTACGCGTATGGAGCTAGGTGATATTCTCGTCTCTCTTTTATACCCCGTCCACATGTGTACATGTACCAATTTGTTTTGAATGCATTTGAAAGCAAGACTAAGAGGAGGTTATGGGTCAAGAATAGTGGTGAGGTGTATAAGTGGGAGTACACAGGATCGGATTAATAGAATGAGTAATTGGAAGTAATTGAGAGTAATTATGCTCAATTACATTTTTTTCAATTACAATTACTTTCCTTTCAAAAATTACAATTACAATTACAATTACTCGAAAAATGTAATTAATTACGTAATTGCTCAATTACCCTGTAATTGAGCCCAACCCTGCTCCCCAGCCACGCCTTGTTGCACCGCCCGACTTTACCTGTCCTTGCTAGCAGTCACCCTAAGCAACCCCTTCCCCACCCCTTCCCCCACCCACCCCTGTTGCACCGCGCCCCTGACTTAACCTGTCCTTGCTAGCAGTCCCTAAGCAACCCCTTCCCCCACCCCTTCCCCACCCACAATGGGGGGGGGCAACCACCCCCTCCCCCAGCCATCCCTGTTGCACCACCCCTGACTTTACCTGTCCTTGCTAGCATCCCCTTCCCCCGCCCACCACAACCACCTGAATGTTTTTGTGATCTGTTCCCAACAAAGAGCCCCTTCCATAAGTAGTCCTAAGCATCCCCCTTTCCCCCGCCCACACAACTACCTGAATGTTTTTGTGGATCTGTTCGAATTAAGGCTCATTCGAGGGGAGGGAGGCAACCGCCCCTAAGCAACCCCTTTCCCCAATCACAAACGGGGGGGATTGCAACCACCCCCTCTCCCCAGCCACCCCACTGTTGCACCGCTCGACTTTACCTGTCCATGCTAGCAGTCCCTAAGCAACCCTTCCCCCACCCACCCCTGTTGCACCGCCCCTGACTTAACCTGTCCTTGCTAGCAGTCCCTACGCAACCCTTCCCCCACCCCCTAGCAGTCCCTAAGCAACCCCTTCCCCCACCCACCCTTGTTGCCCGCCTGCTAGTAGTCCCTAAGTAACCCCTCTCCCCACCCCTTCCTAACCACAAATGGGGGGGGGGGAACCACCCCTCCCCCCCAGCCACCCCTGTTGCACCACCCCTGACTTTACCTGTCCTTGCCCTTCCCCCACCCACCACAACCACCTGAGAGCCCCTTCCATCCTTCGGACAGGTGATGGACACAACACAGCACGTAACCCAGGGAGCTCCGGCTCGCAGGGCCGGAGCTCCCTGGGTTACACAGCACACACAGCCTAGTATAGTACAGCACAACAACATTGTCACTCCCCCTATGATAGGCCCTATCATGCCTTGGCCCTCAACACTCCATAGCACGGCCGGCGGCTGACCAAAAACACATTTACACACAACCAAAAACTTAGATCTGGCGAAAGCAAAGCAAAAGTTACCTTTGTGTGACTGTAGTTTCGACTCAGCGACGCGATTAATTATGTTCGCAATGTTTCGCAAAAAATACGACACGAATAGCCAATGAGAACGCGGTAACCGGCTGCGACTTTTATTCTACAGCCAAGCGAGTGATAGGAACACTGTCTTCCAGATACGTATGTAACGTATACCAGCAAGGCGACGGTCGCCCGGCTACGGGCTATGTTCACTATGCCTCTTCCGGGCTACCTCGAAAAATAGCGTCAAGGTTTTGGTGCCGTTTCTATAATAGATGGGAAAGTTTCAGAGCAAGCAATTTTCAGGGCATTGATAGATCATATAAGTATCTAAAAACATAACATAATTACAAAGAATTTCATTTTTTACCATTTACCAAACTATACTTGGACTTAATAGTTGTTCTACTGTGACGTCATAGCTATTGTAGAATGGCCAATAGTGGGTGGCTTGCATATTTTATTAAATTTTGAAACATCATAACTCTTGAATGGATTGTCATCTGTAGTAGTTCAAACTTGCCCTTTTGAGTTCCTGTACATATGTTTTGTTAATTGAATCAATGTTGATATCTGGGGAAAATTCTTCTTAAAATGTTCCTTTTTTATTGTTTTATGTTTATGAAGCATAGAAGCAAACTGCATCACACGTCAGCAGCAGTGGTTTTCAGGACAGATGGCAGTACCACCAACTCCTCCGTTTCCATGGCACCCGGTTTACCCGTGGTACACGACGACGACTACGAATGTTACCTACCGCCCAAACATCGCTTCCAGATGTCCAAATTCAACAAGTGCAGGGATGTTCTCCTTCGCGACGGCGTGATATCACAGAAACAGATCAGTATTCCCCAAATGCCCTCCAAAGAGGACCTGGTTTGTGTCCACACAGAGGAATACATTGATAAATTTTTTGGTGGAACTACGAGTGAACGCGAGCAGAGAGCCACCGGGTTTAAGTGGAGTGAAGGGTTGGTTAGGAGGTGCCGGTTAGAAACAGGTGAGTTCATGGATTGTTTGAGTTATTCTTGCACAAACAACTTGATTACAAGACTTTTTGGCAGTAAAAAAAGGTATATTTGTGTAGAATATTTAGGGGAGAATGTAGAAAAACAGTATTAAGACAACTACACAGTATTGCTGCTGAACATCCAGCATTTTATTGATGTGAGTTTCATTTAAAAATAATGCTTTTGTCCACCCTTCCCTCCACCACCCATTTGTTACCAATGTTTTCTCATCAGCTAGGTTCGCATTTCACACAGTTGAACATCATAGGAAAGGACACAGTAGAGAAATACATGTAGTATCCCTTCTGGATATTTGCCCATTTCGTACAGTTTCACAGCGCTGAAGTCTGTCATATTTTACTCATTTCTTACTGCCAACTGATCTCCAAATATCTCGCATTAAACGAACAAAAAAATAAATAAATAAAAACACACATGATTGCTCGTGCCCTTAATATGTTTGAAATCATTTGTACAGATTGTAATGTGACTTATGATTCTATATACTATTTTGCATGTGTACCATATTAGCTCTTTTGAGTTTCTTAATCAGTGAATCTCAGTTGCACCATTTTGTGAAAAAGATGTGAAAGTTTCCTACCCAAGGAGGGGGGGGGGGAGAGAGAGCACCCTCCCACTCTCATCCCCTTCATCACTTCTTTCCCTAGCATTGTTTCAGCAGGTGTCCCTTTTGTGCAGGTTTATCTTTAGGAAAATGAAATACATATTGTTTATCTTCGGCTTCTTGAGCTGACATTATCCAATTTCTGATACATTTGACAGGTGGCACAATTCTTGCAGCAGAAATCGCTCTGTCTCGAGGACTGGCAAGTAACGTGGGAGGTGGTACCCATCATGCATTTCCCGATCACGGAGCCGGTTTCTGTTTATTGAATGACATGGCGGTGGCAGCGAGGCAGATGAGGATGAGAGGAAAGGTGGACAGGGTGCTGATGGTTGATCTTGATGTTCATCAGGTAAGTTTAAAGGAGAATGAAATTCACTGAAATCTAGGTAAATATGTGGTCAGAGATTCCTTGGAGCCAACTAAGTTGGAGGAGGTGTGTTGTTTGTCTTGTTCATCTGTCCGTTTGTATGTTTGTTAACAGTCTCACAGGCACAGTTTTAAATTTGGCCCGTGAAAGTTTTACACATGTTTGAAAAAAAAATACTAGATCAAGCTCAATTTTCAAGGTCATAGGTCACGTATCGGGGTCGATGTCAAGCAAAATATGGTCTATATTTTTTATTTACTGTATACGCTGAACATTTTGTGGTGGTTTCATTTTCACGAATGTCACGACTTAGTGAATGCGAAAATTTTCACTTCCTTTTGTACTAGCAAATGCAAATACAGGTGACTCCCGTTTTAACGAAGTCCTCGGGACCGGCAGTTTTCTTTCATTATATCGAAATTTCCTTATAAACAAACAGTGAAAGTATATAAAGATATACAGATAATAATTTTGGGACCTGAATTTCTACTTCGTTGTAACAGGAATTTCGTTATAACCGTGTTCTTTATAAGGGGAGTGCACTGTACAATAAACTTGCAAAAATATACTCTCGCGAATTCCCCGTCTTGAAGCAAAATCGCGAAAATATATGGACGCAAAATATGCATGTATGGCGTATACAGTATCCTAATTCTGCGTTTGATTTGCACAGATTGAGAATGCACACCATTTGAATCAGCCATTGACCAGCGCACTAAACTTAGGTAATGCACTCGTGTTGCAAGTGCTTATTAGTAAATTGCAATTTCTGAAATTGTGCAAATCAAATTTGCACAGATTGATAATGCACATGATTTATGAATCAGCCATCACTCAGAGCAGCTTGCTATATTCGCTAACCTAGGTAGCGTGCACTTGTTGCGTGCACCACTTGTAGTACCCATACCCGTACCCGGGTCCCAAATTCCAGACCCATACCCATGCCTGTACCCATAGACTTGTACCCATACCCATGCTTCAGTCTGGCTCCGTACCCATACCCGTACCCATCATTGGGACCCACATAACAAGTCTGGCACACGCTAAAATATTGGCTAATTATGTATTCTCAAATTGTGCAAATCAAATGATGAAACGTCAGATAATCCAGTTGCGCTTGTGAAGTGACACATCTTACATGGCCTTTGTTATCAAGTGGTGGAGGAGAGAAATGGTAACTTTGGCGGAGGTACTTGCGCTTTCTGAGCACAACTGTAGTTTTGATTATCATTATCTGCTGACCGCAAGCTGGCTCATTTTTTTTTATCTGCAGGGAGATGGCACAGCATACATCTTCCAGGACGATCAAGAAGTCTTCACGCTCTCCGTCCACTGCGGCAAGAACTACCCCTACCGTAAGCAGGTCAGTGACTGTGATGTCGTCTTGGAGGATGGACTGGGTGATGCGGAGTATCTTGAGATTGTCCAGGACCATCTTCCCCGCATCTTGGACAGTTTCCGGCCGAGTCTGGTATTCTACGATGCGGGCGTGGATCCCCACAAAGACGATGAACTGGGAAAACTAGAATTGACTGACCAAGGTAGGTGATGTGCATGTATGCTGTAGTTAAACAGGGCTTGAAAGAATAAAATTTATAGAGAAAATTTAAAGGCAAATCATCTCTTTTGCAGGCCTAAAAATTAACATCCAGTGGTATGTAGAAGAAAATACCAACTAGCATCCTTTGACAAAAGTATAGGAGGTAGAAACTCAGTATTTGTGTATTTGTGAGTTATAGTAACCATTAGACTTTGATTTAAATTATTGTCTTGGAGAGACAAAAATTCTATTAGTCTTTTTTCAGACAATTACAATGCATGTGTGTTCATCGTGTATGATATGTAACAGTTATATACAATTCATAAATGTTATATGATATGCACTAATGACCATAACAAAATTTATGCATACGAAGTGTCATGCAGATAATTTTCATAGATTAATACATGATTACTGAAATAATATTACTAAACTGACTTTGCACAAATTTTAACCATGGGCCTACAACTGTCAGTTGACCATTACTCTTTCAAACATTTGTCAAATTCTAGGTAATTATTGATCTTAAGAATTAGAAACCATATAACTCACTTGTGCCCAATTTGTTAGATTCCAACTGCAAAACTTTGGTTCAATTCAAAAGTATTTCACTACATTTGCTGCTGAACAGTTGATTCATGCCCTCATTTTCTCCCATCTAGATTTTTGTAACTAACTTTTTTGTAACCTAGAGAGAGACATTTCAAGAATAAAATGTCTTCATAATTGTACTGCTGGATTACTCACCTACACAAGAAAACCACCCACATTACACCAGTCCTTCGCTCTCTTCACTGGCTCCCTGTTGCTAAGTGTGTAACATTTAAGATTCTCCTACTCGTATACCGTACATTACACACATCTGCCCCTGTTTACCTCCAAGACACCCTAAATATCTATACCCCTCCACGAAGTCTCCGTTCCTCAAACTCACAAAGTTTACAGGTACCTGGAATCAAACGTAAATTGGGAGAGCGATTTTTCTCATACATAGGCCCTACTCTGTGGAATAATCTCCCTATCTCATTACGTCAAGCAAAATCGATACAAGTATTCAAATTAAATCTGAAAACCTACCTCTTTAATCTAGCATAACACCTTTGTGATATCCACAACACCTTTCCCTCATTATTTTTTTCTCCACATACTTTTTATGTGGTGTTCCTATAATTTTGTAGTAACTCTTTTTGCAGTATCTATGTTATGTGCCATGAGCATCTTTTTCTTGGTGAAATGTGTGCTATATAAGAACTCACAATTATTATTTATTATTATTATACCTGCCACCTATTTATAAAGGGACCTTTTTGTTTTCCCTTGGGTGGTCACTATAGACAGGTTTCTCTGCATGTATTAATAAACCTGATTATAGAAGCAACCTGTGTATACAGGCCACCTTTTTTTTCCCTTGGTGGGCCACTAAACAAAACATTTATGTATGTTTATTACTCTTTTTTTTTCTTCTTTTCAAAGGGTTGTTTGACCGTGACTACTGGGTAATCAATGAAGTTCTATCGAGGGGTTGTCCCTGTGTGACTGTGATTGGAGGAGGTTATGACAGAGACGTAGACAGACTGGCTGTCAGGCATTCTATCATACATCGTGCAGCTAGCAAGGTTAGTCATAAATAGTGTATATTGAATTCGAGATCACAGGTTTGGAGACCAGGGCCTCACCGAAACAACCTTTCCATAGGGTTTGCACAGGAGACTCAGACCGAGACCGAGACCAAGGCCAGGCACGGATACAATGTTCACTGGTCATAAAGGAGAAGGTTTTACCAGATATTAAAGGGCAGTGACATGATTGGGAAAAATAAAAAATTTCTCTTGAACTAAACTTATTGAAAGATATACCAGTGTATACACTAGCTGGAGTGTATCTCCTGACTAGAAGGATTTGTCTGGAATTTGTTATTTAAGGAAAATCAAGCATGAATACACCTCAAGCCCTGAGAGAATTTAATCCCACAGAAAGCTAACAGAATAAATTTGTCTGTCACAAGGCATACTGATGGAAGTTATTTCCCTTGCACAGTTTACTTGATTCTAGAATAGTTTGACCCCAGGTTGAGATTTACCCCCAATCATGTCATTTAATTTTAATGTAGATTCAGCATATTGAGAATACAGTCAAACTTGTCTTAGTTTTCTGATGTTTTCTGATTTTAATAATAAGCCATATTTTTATCACTAGTTGAAACAATTCCTCTTTGTGAAAGTCAATTGGTAGCAGTGATATCAAGGGAATACTAGGAGAAATCAAGACAATTATCAAACCTCAGGTGTACAGTGCATTATTGTGTTGTAAGACGAAAAACCAATTGCTTTTCACTATATACCCAATGAGTCTGACATATCATCATCATCATCATTGTCCTCCTCCTCCTCCTCATCATCATTATAATTAACATTAATTTATTAATTTATGTTGGATGTCAATTTTTATTGATTTCTTTTTTTATGTCTTTCTTTCTTTTATTTATTTTAGTTTATTTCTTTGTTATCGTTTACCAGGTCTGGAATGACAGAGGTCTTTAACAGAGCCGTTGATGTTTGCATCTGCACGCTGCTTGACAGATATTCAATATATCACACAACTAAATGGTCTTATGATCCACAAGGTTAATTTCAAGGTCATCATAAAAGCCAAAGTCCAAATTTACATCAATATCCTCCAATTTGATAAACAATAATGAATTGGAAACCTTTTATTAAGTGTGCTTTCTACCAATATCAATTTAAAAGGAGTGGCCAGGTATTTGGAGTTTAAAATTGGATGGCCATGCCCATTTTTGTCCCCAAATCCAATTTCTTTCTCTATTATTTTTCCTGTTTTTGGGTAGTGGTTGGGATGCATTTCTCTTAAACCACTGATCAAATTGCCCTGAATTTTAAGATGTGGATCTGTAAGATTCCATTTCATCAAATTGTACACAAGTTTCATCAAAGTCTAAAGGGGGAGGGTACCTGGACATATTGTGACCCAGATACAGTTTTAAATTTGATTCTCACAAGTGTATTGATGGACATCACCAAGTTAATGAAGCATTCTAAATGAAAAGAACATTCTCAGGAAAACATCAGATTCAGGAATACACTGCATGTCAGTTTAAGCCTGTTATTTAATATTTAGTTATTTATCTATTTATTATTTTTAAAAGTGTTAATGCCTATCACTTATTCCCATTGAGTCGCCATAATAGCACTGTAAGTATATATATATATATTATGTATGTTATATTTTGTTACAAAAATTGAAACAGTCCACATAATTTTTGAATTTAGTGATATTAAGACGTTGTCGTGTACTATTAAAATGCAATAATTGGGATTTGTTCTCATAAAAATTGATCTGAGGGCATTATGTGATTATGTGAGCACAGAACTTTACAGTGTGTGATCTGTTTCTGTGTGTGTGTGTGTGTGTGTATGTGCTTGCATTCATGTGTATGCATGCGTCCATGCATATGTGTCGCGATTTATCAAACGTGTTCTTGTGACTGAAGAGGACGGTTCATACTTGCCATACAATATGCATTGTTTCATGCATGTCTATATACACAATATAATGAGAAGATGATAGTTTGGTATATTTAATATACTAAGTCAAACAAAGACGTAATGTAGACATGCATGGAAGAATTTTGTGATATATATTTACCACAGATATATTAAAAAGTTAAAGGTAAGTGACATGATAGGCGGTAGTCTTCAATTTAAAGTGAAACTACTCTAGAATCAAGTAAACTGTGCAAGTATTCTACTGTGAAAATTTTGTAGTCAAAAATTGACTCGTTTAAAATAACTTCCATGATCCATCAGTATGCCTTGTGACAGACAAATCTGTTGTGGCAGCTTAAAATGGGATCATTTGTTTGCTTTTGCGGGGGGGGGGGGGAGGGGGGAGGGGGGGTGGGGGGGGCGGGGGAGGGGGGGTTGAGAGAAACAAATGGCTTAAGTATGTTTTTGCTTGATTGGCTAAGGTAAACAAATTCAAGATAAATCCTTCCAGCCAGGAGATACACTCCAGATGGTGTATCCATTGGTATATCTTTCAACCAGTTTGGTTCAAAAGGCATTTTTTTATTCCTCCCAATCATGTCACTGCCTTTTAAGTGTGTAAAGTGTAATTTCCATCAAAATTCATATATTTGTATTTTAGAAATGTGTACTTTTTCCATGTATGAACTGATTAAAGATGCCTACTAATGGAGACTTGTTTGATTACTGCAGCAAGTATTTTTTTGTGTCCTATGATAAGGTTGCCTGTGTATACATGTAAATAGAGGGAGAATGAATGTTACAGGCAGTGGCATAGTTTTGGTGTATGGTGGAAAATGAGTTTCTCTCCTATTGTGATTTGTAATGTTACTCAAAATTGCATGCTCTGAAACACTTCTTAATACATCATGAACAATTATTTAAAAGTGAAATGTCAGGGCGGGGGGATTCTGCCCGAGGTAATATACATAGCCGATAATTTGAAGATCACTATATCATTTGGGAAAGTTTGATGTTTTCTGATATCTCAAATGATAACATCATGCTTTATGGATTTTAGACCAAAACTATGCACTGGCTAAATGATTTGAATTGTTGATTTAAATGAGTTATCCCTTTGGAGACGAAGAATAAGATATCTTGGGGCTGAGGTTTATGGAGAATGTGTACTGAAATAAAATCATCTCCAATCTGTTAATTGCAAGTGATGTCAGATCTAAACATATTTTGGTGAAACCTATGATTGAAAATATAATCCTGTAATTTGTCTGAATTCCAGTTTTATCAGGTCCACTTTAAGTTGCAAGAACTAGGAGGGGGTGTTCAACAAACTTGTTACTACTGATAATGGGTGCTGGGAAGATAATTTAGCCCTATCCTACCAAAATTTGTTTCCTATAGATCTTGAATAACCTGCAAATACATTGTAAATTATGCAAAGCCAAAAGTACATGTCTGTGGGATGGTGCCAATTTCTAAATGATCTATTACAATACAACTGCTAAGTTTCACGACATTTCAAATTCAACTAGCTTTTATACACACTATGAATTTAACATCTGACATGTAACTTATGTTGTGATTTTCAATAATTGTACATAAACAAGCAAAATTAACGGATTTCTGAATTATGTGGCGAAGTTGCAAAGTCTACCAAAATTAAATCCAGTGAGAAACAAGCATTTTGTGAGTGTGTGTGTGTGATTGACTGAATTTGCATAAATTTCTCAATTATGTGTAGAATTTTCAAAAGCCTTTTCAGATAAATCAAATTCCTTTGAGAAACAAAGAAGCATTTGGGTGGGTGTATGTCTGTGTGTGAGATTTGGACTAAATTTACATCACACACACACACATCCACCCAGCTCGTCCATTTCATGGTCTCCTCGAGAACTTCAGCAGAATAAAAAATGTCACAAAATCACAGAAACATATTATGAAGGACTTTTTGGTTTATTGCCTGTACAGCTGAAAATGACATGACCACAACAATGTCCTGTACACAATGGTAGAAATAAATATTTTTTTTTTTGAAAAATACACATATACATTTGATTGACTGTACATCTGAAATGACATCGCCATAGACATGTCTTGAACACAAAAGCATAGGAATTTACATTATTTGGAATACAAATATACATTGCATGATAAATATAATGTAAAAATTACAGACAACTTGTACCATTTTCAGCCCCGTAATTTCTGTAATATGGATCACCCTTTACAAAACCAACCAATTTCTGCTTACTTAGATTGACTAGAGTTATTTGGGTTATGTAGCCCCCCCCCCCCCAAAAAAAAAAAAACCGAAAGAGAAACTGTCGAAATTCATTATTTAACGAATAGCACTATCGACCACTTATAAGCAAATCAAGAAATAAATATATTCACAGATGTACTTTTGACGTTGAAATACTGAGGTTTGTCAAATTTACACATATATATCGCATCTTACTGCATGGCTGTACTGTACATCTGTCTAAATTGTAATGAATATTGGTGATTTGTAGCACCTTATTTACAAACAAACAAATGCAAAACCAGTTGCATTTGATTATAATTTAAACACTAAACACAATACTGCAGAGTGTACAAGTATTACAAATATTTTTTTTAATATCCCCTTTGATTCAAATCTCTTCGATAAATTCACTGGTAAACGTTAGTGATTTTGTGATCCTTCTAGCATATTCTCAAAGCATAATTATAGTATTGATTTAAATTCACACTAATCAGCAACTAGATAATTAACATTTGGCAACAACCTATAAATACCTGGCACTAGTAATTTCTAATACTGCGCATTATCGCATCATAAATGTGAACCATTTTAATCAGAAAAGTAATTAATAGTTTCTGCCAGCACTACTACTGTGCATTTCATGCAATATATCAGTCTTTGTACTACACATAATTTTAATTGTCTGATTGTCTGTGTGCAAATTAACATATCATTGACAGTTTTGTCCATGCTGCAGGGTTGCATTCACTCTCTGTATTTTTAAGATAGCAACCCTCATTTTGAAAGCCCACAGCTTTAAAATTAGGAAGAAACAAGTGCAATGACATTTCAATAAGACGAGTAATAACAGAAACATACCTCATTCGCCCATCACTTTTTACCATGGGTTTGCAATTTATCAGAGAAATCACAGCTGTTCAATAAATTTGTGAAAGCATCATCTCTACAGAGACCCCATTAAAGGGGGGTGGCACTGTCATTATAAGGTTTACACTATGCGCATGTGAAAAAAAACATGTAAAAAGGGTTGTTTTTCACGGTACGCGCGTACAGTAAAAAGGGTATCAAATTCACCAAAATCAGGGAAAAAAGGTATACTTTAACAGAAGGTCTACTTGAAAAGGGTATATTTTCAAACTTGAATACTTGTTTAGGGTATTCAACTGATTGTATACTTTAAAATGGTATCTTTCAGACTTGAATACATGTACTTGTTTACAGTATTCTGAGACCAACAGACAATTATTTGTTTAGGGTACATTTTGAAAGTCCATACACACGCATGGTGTACACCTTGTAATGACAGTGGCCCCCCAGGGATGGAGTTACATTTTCATTTTTTTTTTTAGATATTAGTGGCCTTGGTATGATATTTCTCACAAATGTTACTGTAACTTTATTCTATAACACCAGGCCAAGTTTGAGAAGAGTTCATACTGTTGATCTGTCTTGCAAACCTTTCAGGAAGTTTAAAGTTGACCCCCCAAAAATACCACTTAACAAAAATTATGGATTGCAAATTTTTCTTCCCTCTGGAAGTTATATACACTTGTTACATTACACTTACTTTCAATTACTTTACTTAGCACACACAGCTGCAATTTATATTTTTAATCTAGAAAATGAAAAATTAGCACGAAAGCAGTACCCAGACTAATAATTTAACAGGAGTATGGTGATTTTGGATATCTATCATTTTCAATCTCAAAAAAGGGGAAAAATTAGGTAATTGCATTTTACATAAAACGTAATAAGTGCACACTGTCATGCATGTATTTCAGCTCAAATAAAAAAAAATAGACAACAATTTGTCCATATATAATCACCAACGTTCAAAACTTACATTTCACATATTAGTATGAACACGTATAGCATCATTATACATGTTTCTTTAAATATCTTAAACAAGAATACTTTCAAAATTCTGCCAAACTACCCATTTTTTTTACATTTTTAACCTGGAAATTTTCCAGTATCTATTTTTACATGATGACACTAACATTTCATAACATTTGAGAGAGACACTGAAAGCCATGCTGCGGATGGATCAACTTGAATTTGTACAATGGAAGATAGTGGTCGAAAAGAAAAAAAATGTTGTTTTTTTTTGGACGGATTTAACCCAGATTGACAGAACGTGGATCAATCTGAAAACTACAAATCTGAAAGACTTTTTCTTTAAAAAAAAGGAATTTTAATTTGGATTTTAGACAAATTAACAAAACTACATACAAATTGTTTTATACAAGTTACACAAAGTTGAGTTCCTGCACTGACCCTGTCTATTAATTATCAATGGACGGTTTCGATTTTCAGTATAAAACATCTCATCTTATCTCAAAATATTCACCAAGACACAAAACATAATGTTTCCAAAATTCTATAAAACAAGTAAAATTGTGTAACATGAAAGACTTACTCTTGTTTCCTTGGTTTCTCATAAATCTGCTTTCAATTTCAAATGATAAATTCTCTAATACAGTAAAACCTGTCTGTAGTGGCCACCCAAGGGAGACAAAAAAGAATAATAATAATAACATCTTATTTACCCAGGGTAGCCACTTCAGTCAAAATAGACTGCTCTACCACCGGGCCCTGCATAACACAAATATTACCATTACCCTTCTCTGTTCTAGAATGCCGAGCGCCTGGCTAGAAAACAGAAAGTACCATTTTTAAAAGTCTTTGGTATGACCTGGCAGGGGCTCAAACCATTAGGCCATCACGCCGTGGCCTAATGTGGCTTTCATAGACAAGTGGCTGCTAAAGAGAGTTGGCCGCTACAATAGGTTTGACTGTATTGTATTCCGCTCTTCTCAGCCTCTGATCTTTTGCTATATTGGTTCCAAGTGCTCTTCATTCCATTCTCTCTTCTTTGTTTCTTTGTTTTTCCAGCTCGTCGGCTTTTCGTTTCTCCTCTTTCAATTTCTCAAGCTCTTGTTCTGCTTTCAACTGTTCGAGCCGCTGATTTTCCTCTCGCATCCTAATTTTCTCCTCCCACTCCTTCTGGGACTTGCGTTCTTGCATGGAGTTAAATACGAGTTGTAATGACTTGGCCAACTCTACGTCCTTAACCGAGTCGCTACCTGTTGGTTGAGAGTAAACATTGAAACAATGAGTGATTTCAAGTTTTGTGTTGGTGTTATTGTTAGTGTTAGCAGATATCAAAAGCTGTTATGTGGAGCTCCAAAACTGTGACTATGATTCTGTAATCGATAGCTTAACACCCAGCTGAGACAACAATAACATAACAATACCAATGAACTGGAAATAGCTATTTCCTTAACCCCTACCATCTGGTATTGGTAAATGGGATAAACGTATGTAAATCACTAATGCCAGCAACCCAGCTCAGTTCAGCAAACGGTATTCAATGCTATCCAAAACACAAACTTTTGGAAATGCATTATGATACAATAGTATGATAATATGTGTACTAAAATTGAAAACAGGAGGTAGTTGGAGAGTATGCAATTTTGCTGAGTGTAGTTTTATTGCATATTCATTCTGTCAGTTTTATCATTCCATTACAGAATAGGGGTACTTAGAATTCCCAACATTTACAGAGCATTTTTTTGGTTGCAGTTGTGTAGGGTGGACAAATGACATACATCATCGGAAACAGGTGGGTGCCAGGCATGGCAAGTTCTATGTCGATACTAAATACTGATGAATTTGCAAGGGTTGAGGAGAATTTGTCTGCATTTACTGAATCCTCATCATTATCTGTAGAAATATTCTCACTATTGTATACAAAATACAACTGTAAAGAGACCATGAAAATTACCCTCTCCACTATCAACGAAGGATAAATTTCTGAAATCTTACCCAACATTTTTCTGGCCTCTTCCCCATCCACTAGTGGGTTCATCCATGTTGACTTTCGAACATTTTTCGCTTCTAAGCCGGTACCTCGGGGAACGTAGATCATGAAAACAGTCTCTGACACCTCTCGTTCCTTTAACTTCAGGTTGGGTTTGGAAAAATCCTCTGCAAAAATGTTAAAGAGGTAACACAATTACAGTGTATACTGAAAAAGATATGATTCAAGAAAATATATTATTACTAATTTTCTGGATTTCAAGGACCAAGATCACACTGTGCTGATCTTTCAATTTTGAGAATATCCAGTTGTCAGTGTAGTTGTTGTCATTGTCGAAGAAGTAATAGTAGCAGTAGTCATACTAGCAGAATTAGTAGTAACATTTAGTAGCTAGGACTAATAGTAGTGAAAATAGTAGTAGTAATGAAGAAAGTAGCAGTAGGAGAAGTAGTAGGAGTCATAGCAGTACAAGTGGTAAAAGTAGTAGCAGTACTGCAGAAGTAGTAGTAGTAATAGTAAAGTAGCAGTAGTAAAGTTATTGGTGGTGGTGGATGTAGTAGAAGTAGTTATAGTAGTGGTGGTAGAAGTAGTAGTAGTAGTAGCAGAAGAAGTAGGATTAGTAGTAGTAGCAGTAGTGGTAGTGGTAGTAGTGGTTGTGGTAGTCGAGGAAGTAGTATTGTAGAAGTAGTAGTAGTAGTAGTAGTAGTAGTAGTAGTACTTGTACTTGTACTAGTAGTAGTTGAAGTAGAAGTAGTAGTAGTAGCAGTAGTAGTAGTAGTAGTAGTAGTAGTAGTAGTAGTAGTAGTAGTAGAAGAAGTACATGTAGTACTTGTACTAGTAGTAGTAGTAGCAGTAGTGGTGGCAGCATTAATAGTAGAAGTAGCGACAGCAGCGGTAATAGAAGCAACAAGTAGGTTATTACTGTAATAATCATTAACATATTTATAATCACTCACTCTTGGTTGCTCCTAGGATGGCATTATTGATCTCTCTCTTGGACGGATAATGGTCACATTCCTTGAAGTAGGATTCTAAATCACTGGCTTCCATCTCAGTCTCAGGATGAATCCTCTTGGCAAAGATGTACTCATAGTCTGGATGTTGTCAAAGAAACATGTGAATTAGTAACAATACACATCCCTGCCTATGGTGTATGTCTCTAGTACCACTTTCATAGTTACTACCAAAATGATCCACCTCAAAGGACAAGTTATGAAAGTTCTGAAAATTTGAAACAAGTGAAATAACTCTGGACCAGAAGTGTGTAAGCAGAATACCACTATTATCTCAGCAAAAAATGTACATACTTTTTCCATGTCACCCATAAAAAAATATGGTCAATTTCATGTAGAAATATCCAGTGAAAACTTACAAATTCTTTGAGTGATTTTGTGATTGTTGTTTTTCTACTTTGAAAAGTATACAGTAATAAATTAATTACTGTCATATAATTTCTATTCTACTGCACCCATTGCCAAGATACCACTTGTAGTGCAAAACTGGGCCAGCAAAACATTTAAGAGCTAAAGGAGAAAGGCTAGCATCTTGTGAAAGGCAAGTAAATTTATCTTATCCCCCAAATACCTAAGAAACAAGAAGAGTAATTTTTTTTTTTTTTTTTAGTAAATTCAAATTTGTGAAAATTCACATACAAAGTCAATGCAGAGTTGGTCTGGTATGACATCTCAGACTTGAGCAGAATTGTCATCTCAAGAGGAAAACATACAGATTTATTAAACACAGTATCTCTTTAATGGCTTAACCAAATTTCCTTAAACTTTCATCATGGCTTTCTACAAAATTTTGGATTCATTTAATGCCATTAATGTTTGAGGAAACATGTCCTTTAATATAATTCAGGTAATATACTCACATCTCTTTTTGTCCATGAATTCATCCATCTCCCAGAGATCGATATGAATCTTGGGTTTCTTGACTCCATGCCACCTGGCTATCCTCTTCATCAAACTGCAGTAATACTTGATGAAAGACTTGAAGGAACCCGCATGAATCCGACTCTGTTAGAAACAGTAAAACAGTGGGGGGTTTTCTTCACATACTTGGCATTAAAGACACTTTATAACATTGTGGAAGCCCCGTTTAAAAAAAATGTTCAAACTTTGATATCTGACAGTGATTTAATGGAAAAATAAACATCCTAGAACAAAACTTCAGACAGTTATGCTATCACTTGTAAAATATGCACAGATAAAAACTGCCACATAAATGATTGTCAGCTGACAAAAAATCTGCAACACGGCAGTAAACGAGAATGGTCACTCAATGATTTTCACTTTTTAAAAGCACATCATGATTGTTTTAACTACAATTTTTTAGGGCTTCATTGTTAGACCTTATCAGAGAAAAAGACACGTTCAGACTTGAACGCACACATACGAGATATTTTTGATTTACCTTTTTCTTGACCTTTTCCAGCATTCTTCTAACGATCATTCCTCTGACAAACCTGATACAATAAAATAGAACATATGCATACTTGGAGATAACATTTTTCATTTTTATTTATTTCTATTCTTTATTTACTAATCTAATTATTTATTTATTTATGTTATCTATTTATTCTATCCATTGCAAATCAAAGAGTTGAATAACACATACAAACATACAAATATTACATTAAAGGTTAGTGACATGATTGGGAACACTTGAAAATGCCTGAAGAACCAAATGAGTTGAAATATATACCAACTATACACTAGCAGGAGTGAATCTCCCACCTGGGAGGATTTGTCTGTAATTTGTTTACTTAAGGAGAATCAAGCATAAACATAGGAGTATTTTAATTTTATCCGGGGACAATAAAAATAAGCCTCATAGAGAGCCACACAGCAGGTTTCCCTGCTACGAGTGATATTGACATTGTTTATTCTAGAATGAATCAAAGTTTGACTACAAGATTTTCACAGGAGAATCCTTGCATAGTTTACTTGATTCTAGAGTAGTTTCAGCCCAAGTTGAGGACTACCCCCAATCATGTCATTTACCTTTAAAGTATAAGAATTACAACCATAATTTAGATGTAATTTTACATCAAAAGCAATTTTCACTGATAAAGGTTGTTGAACAATAAGTTTGCATAATCTCTATGATACCAGAACAGCGAAATATGTATACTATTATTGTTAACAGATAAATTATTATGGTCTATTATTTACATACAAGTTTGAAATGAGCAGTTTATGCTGACATGAGATGAGAGCAAAGTTGTAGTCAAGGTCAATTTTTGGTGGCATCTACCTTGGCCTTGGTCTGAGTCACCTGTACAAACACTATGTGAAGGATAGATTTTGGGCGGCTTCTGCATCAATATCACCAGTCAAAGTATTGTATAAATCTTTTATTTCCCTGTACATCTACATGGAAGTTTCACATTGAATAAAAATTTAGTGAATATTTGCTTAGTACAGCTAAATTCATTTCAACTGCCATATTTCTTATAACTGCTTTAATAATTTTCCTAACTCACCTCTGTATACTGATAGCAGCTCTCTTCATTTCTGCTTTGGAAACTCCTCTTGTCTGACCATGGAACAACCTGAAAACAAAACAAATATCCTGTTATTTAGGATAAACACAGTATACAACATACATTCTCAAGTCCTTGGATCCATATTTGCGAGTCCACATAACTTTTGTGATAAACTGCAGACATTGAATATTCATGATGTACAGGGCATCATGAATATGGATGTCTTTTGTTCTTACACACAAACAACTGAAGACATCCACTAGAAAGGACTAGAAAGGAAAGGTATGTCTTTTGAAGAGAGATTATGATTCATGATTTTTTTATTATATGATTGTATTATCTACAGGTATATTTCAGCAAAGTGTAAGGCAGCATCATTTGCTTTGTGTAAACTTGGTAAGGTCCATCAATTCTTGGATGCAAAGACAACTAAGACCCCGTTTACAGTGAAGGCCGGCCTCGGGCCGGCCCGAGGCCGGCCTAACTTGCGGTACTCGGACCCGCATTTTTGTGCGTTTACAGTGCAGCCTGGGGCCGGCCCCAGTAAAGTTTCCGTCGCATCGTCATCAGGGCCCACAACTAGCAAACACACAC
>JZLH01S0041278.1:10406-23803 GCA_001188425.1 Eucidaris tribuloides
AAAAAAAAAACACATTAAAGACCCAATTTTGCAAAGAGAGAACCACAAAAGCGAACTTTTGATACACTTGTCTCCATGAGATTTCGTTATCCGCGTGCTCTCAACGACTTTCATCATTCGCTATTAAGGCTGATGATCTTTTTGTTACAGTCAATCACCATAATGAGTGAAATCGTGCCTTCTTTCTATCTTGGTTTCACTGTTTATGCTACGCGTCTAAGTCCACATAATAAATAAAAATCAATGTGATATTTGTTTAAATTTCATTTTGACAAGACACCTCTTATTCTTCACGATCCGCCCTTTTGTTTCTGTGTTATCTCTGGATTCCTATCACAAGGTCTCAAAATTATTTCTCTGATTAGTATAATGTTGATAACTCTACCTCCAAATACACTCTCGGCAAAAAAGTTCTTATTAAAGCGATTATTGGATATCGATATAACAGACATATACCACTTCCAGTATGACATGAAGTTAATCTTGAGCAGTCATGCATGGCTGATACATGCATTGACAATACAATGCAATCATAAAAAATGCAAGAAATTAGCCTTCAAATGCTATGATCAGTCCATCTTGTAAGCATACATTCAACAATTTCAACAGGTGTTTATGACTTGAATGAAATGCTGAGAGTATGCATCATGAGATGCATCATTTGGACATGCCTTCAAGATGAAGCTGCGACGTCGATGTGCTGCACTCATTCAGAGCCAGGGAGGACAAACAAATATTGAACTGTTTTTTTATTCAAGATAAAAAAATTAGTCAATGAAAAAAAAGGGTCAAATTTCAGTATCTGACTCAAATACTAAATTTGACCCTTTTTTTTTCATTGACTAATTTTTATAAAAATTCCAGTGAATAGTGATTATTCAAGATGGACAATTTTCTTTTCTTTCAAGTGACATTAACTTAAATTTTTGTCGTTCGATGATCTTATGCCACACTAAACTTCACAACTAAAAGACTGACTGCTCACTTCTTGCAATTTTTACTGACCTTGCTATTGTTTAATGCAGTTAATCAGCCATGCATGACTGCTCACATGTTAACTTCATGTCATACTGGAAGTCGAATAATGTCTGGTCAATATGATATACCATAATGTACCTTTAATAAAAAATTATATGTACTATTTTAACTTTTATAAGTGTCCAAGAACTTTTTTTCCGAGTGTATTTAAGTTGTCCTCCTCTAGTGGTCACTCTGTGAAATGTATTTGTCCACTTTTTACGTGGTTTCATTAGATCGAACACTAATCGTGATATTGTAAACACTTAATGGGCGATGCCAATTGTCTATGTACAAGTGCAGTGCAACGTTTATACCTTGTGAATCAATAGTTCAATATAATTCCTTAGCCGCCACTAGTAGGGAACCACTGTCCTCAAATTCCAGAGCGCGGCCGTTCCAGCGCAACTAACGATAATATGTTGATTACAATAGTGTATGACTTCTCACTATCATGACTCTGAACAATAACATTTACATAAATATGTTGTAGAGTAAACCAAAACAACCTCACGCCACAACAATTACACCTGCTCTATCTTGATCGTGCTGATGAATTGACGATCAATCCACCATGGAAGGTGTTAATTTGTTCGATCCACTTAAAATTGATATTCTGATATCAATCAAATAAGCCTAATTCTTATTAAGCATACAATATCAGTGTTATATCATGATCATAAGTAAATGAGAGTGAAAATAGTGCCTATATTGTATAAAAATATAATGTTCAAATTAGTACCCTTTTAATAAATGGTACCTTCTTCCAGCCGGAGTCACAATCATCACCCAGGAATGTATTACACAAACGTATCGGCATGCATGCACGTACGATTCGCGCATACACAATGCATAGTAGCGAAGCCAAAACGGCGATAACTTATTTTAGATCGTACAGTAATTCATTAGTTTCTAGCATATAGCTTGTAACAGTTTGTGTTGCAGGGAATTTCAAAGATGCGCCAGAACCACAGGAACAACCTGTCTTACTGACAGAAGGTAGTTTTGCGCCAAGAAAGAAAAAACAACCGAAGAGGCAGAAGTTGCGCAAGCTCTCAAGCACTACCACCGATCAAAGGCCCGCACTGATGCGGCCGCTCAGGCCGGTGTTCCTCTCCGGCGATGCAGTACTCAGGAATGTCTTAGGCGGTCTGTACGGCTGCTTTGAGTCCAATCCAGGGGCAGGTAGATGAGCGAACTGCAGAAACTTGAGTGAAAGCTAGCCAAGGTGCCGTCAGAGCGGTGATGGACGTGCGAGGAGAAATACGTTCCTCCGCCAGAAGACCCATACTGAGAAGCGTTAATGATAACTACATGGGAAAGACACCAAAGTGATCAAATATTCAGTGTAAATAATTTAGATTTCAAAATCAAACCTTATTCTTTTTCTAGTAGAAAATAGCATAATGAACAGAAACATGTTAATGGCCATAAGGGTGGGGTCATTCGATGTCAATGTGATACTTATTTGCCACACCAACATATGAAAAACTTCGGTGCATCTGCTCTGACCGCTTCGCGCGAGAAGTTATAACACGTAAAATTTGCTCCCAATAGGGGTGGTTGACGCACTAAATTCATTCTGCCTTAAAAATGAACCTATCTTCATAACCAGCTCGGCCGGAAAATAAAAGTTGAATAAATTTGCTACAAAATAATATAAATTATAATGTCAGTTCATGACGAGAAAATAGTGCCCTCTTTAATTAAAAATAGTAATGAAAACACTCTCAGGGTGCTTTCTCTATGGAAGTAAGCAGCATTTCGCCCATTTGAGGAAGAACATGCCGCCTTCAATCTAGCGCCAAATCTGATTGTGTGGGCCTTTTGTGCCAGCTCGCACGTCAAAACAGAGCTTAGACATTGACGGTACTTATGATGTTAAAATGTTTTTGATTGGATGAGGGGAAAATGTTGCCTTTTTGCAATACATTCAGAGGTGTCGTCTCATTTTCACTATACTTGCTCGATGATTCATGCAGCGCGCGCGCTTACGTCACCCCATTCATTGTCTATAGCCATACGTACGCAAGACTGAAAAGAGCGTGAGAATTGACCGCGGCGACGAATGATCACGTCGACTAGTCACTGTGAAACCCTGTGATTTTGCTTCAATTTTCGGCTTTGATTCTGTGATTCATTAAATGTAACCACATTTGTCTGAGAGGATAACATCTACAGATGAAATACATAGGCATGAGAGTATGCTTCTTTCCAGGACAAGTGAGATTTTTACCCTCGAACATGTCAGGTATCCGTCGAAACTGTGATGTTTAGTAGGGATCTCGCATCGTTCGTGCGCAAGGAACATTTCATTATACCTCGGGGATAAATCAACGCGAGTCTGTGTCTGTGTGTGTGTGTCTGTGTGTGTGTGTGTGTGTGTGTGTCTGTGTGTGTGTGTGTGTGTGTGTGTCTGTGTCTTGTGTGTGTGTGTGTGTGTGTGTGTCTGTCTGTCTGTGTCTGTGAGTGTGAGGAGAGAAGGCAGACAAAGTGAACACAGTGACACATTTGTCAAAATGTAGTTTGTGAAGAAAGACCAAGTTTAAAGTGGATTGTAATTTAAAACGTGATTTAATTAGAAATGCATGTCCACGTAATGATTGAAAAAATCACATAGACTCTATGATAGAGTAGTTACTTTATTCAGAACCACAACACAATACACGTACTACCATATGCAATGCATCTCGTACGCGTTACGCACTGTGAATGCACTCTCATTTAATACCCGTGTGTTGCCCCTCCGTGGAACGCGCTCACCCCTATCTCTCATAATTGACGGAGCCGCTGTGTAGACTGCACGCCTGAGTTCACTCGCCGGTTTGCTCTCGGTGAGCGATGTGGGTTTTGGGGCTCCGATTAAATGAACAAAATCAAGGCAAACTTTTTCATATGGGCGAAAATCGGGGGTCTGGGGAACTGGCGCGGGCTTGAATGAAAAAACAAAACAAACATGAGGGTTTCTGGAGCTGGAGCTAAGACCTTAAAGACCTCAAAATGCTATGCATCGGAACTCCCAGTGCTGAAAGTGCAATGCTCTGACCCAAATCAAAATCAGTAGTGAAACTAAAGTATGAATGCTCTGAAGTGGCCTTGGTACAAGGATGCAAATTATGGGGTCTGAGGAACTGAAAAAAAATTAATATTTATGTGGCTTCTAAAATTGTTAAGCACTAAAACTGAAAATGGAGGTCTCAACGCATAGCTTATAGGGTCACACATTTATGCCCCACGCCCACTCCCGCGGGAAATATGTGTCTAATCCAAGCTAAGCCAGCAGGAAATTTCATGTGTAGGATTGCTTAATATCTACTGCTATAACTTGGGGGGGGGGCGGGGTGATGATGCTGTATTGAAGGTACATGTATTTATGTTCAATACTAAAAATTTGTTTATATCTCAGTAGAATACTTCAATTGATAAGGAAATTTATTGTACTAGTAAAAACGTGTAGATAAATATTCAAATGACGTCCTGAGAATAATGAAACACATCAAAATGTCATGGATGCAGCTTAGACCGGAATGCACCTGTGTAGCAGAAGCTCCTATCGAATATCAGGCGTTATGGGGATGATTTTGACAGATATTTTGCATGAAGCTAGAAGCACGCGTGTTAACGTGTTTTTTGGGGTTTGTTTTGCTCATTCCATTCAATGAACATCATAGCCAGCTCAGGCCTCAGAAATACAAACTGTGAAAATAGTAAATTGGCGCAAAGTATACACATATTCTTTCAGCTTAGTGTAGCATGATGGCTACATGCTGAAAGTGTAACTTATTAAAAAAAAAAAAAAAAACCAAAACCCTCTGCATTCTAATGTAAGGTGCATTATCAACATATTCAGAATGATAAATGCAAACATGTCCAAATGTTGGAATGCCATTATCAGTTGTAACAGTCACATGACTTCTGTGGTGTCCATTTATTTTTATATCCCTCAAGAAACTGACAGCAGAGATTTGTATACCACAGACCACTGATCCACTGGAGCACATGCTAACAGAGCTAGAGAAAGATGAAAGAAGGAGCGGGATGAAGGATTAGAAATATCAAAAAATTTTCTTTCGGCAATCATCACTGTCACAGTCCTGAATTGAAATACTGTACTCATTTAATGTGAAGACTTTTTATATTACATCAAATAAGAACAATTTATCCATCCTTTGGCTATCGAGGTTGAGGAAATGTGCGCGATCCAGTGAAGTTGTAAAGTATTTTGTCAATTGGAAAGTCTAGCTTCACCAAGTGCTTGCTAACTGTTGCTTAGGCATTGCAGAAGATGTCAATAAATTCAATTGCTGGTAGCATCATTATTTGAGCTGATTATCTTGGAAAAATAAGGTTAAACCTAAGATCAGGTGATGCTTTTATATATGTAGCAAGTTGTTAATAAATCAACCAATTCATCAAACTCTGAGATGGCAATTTGTACTTGTTATGGATTTATCGCGCAGTAATGAAATGTGTGAACAATTCAAATTTTACGCACCACATTGCCTGTTTAAAGGTCTTGGCAGTCAATGCCTGACTAGAGTCTGCTGTGCCGTAGATATAAGGAATGGTTTCGCAAGTGTGTTTAACTAAATTTATATCATTTACAAGTAAAAGTGAATGCTGTGAGTATGTATACAGGTCTGCTTGCCAATCTGCTCTATTTATCATAGTGATGTAAAATGTAGTTGTTCGCTTGTGCGGCTTTCGGTTGACGTGTTTTGTGCCAGAAGAGTACATCATGTCATATTTAGATTTGATTTGCTCGTAAGAGCAATAATATTGTTTTTGTGGCGCTAAATATCATTAAATTTGCCTACTTCTCTCTTATATTTATGGTTAAGTAAATACATCCACGTATGATCAAATTTTCTAAATGTTTTATGGAGATTACATCATTACAGAGATGAAAATATGAACATGTAATAGTTATGTAATAGAACTGACATTTATGTAACATTGAAGGGAAATATTACACTGATAACAAGTTGCTTTGAAATGCAGAAAATAATTCAGTGAAACACAATTGAAAGTTTGACAAAAATCCGGCAAAACTACATGTATTCTATAGCAGCCCTCTACTTGGGTAGTTCACAAATTGTATTAAATTTAAGTTTTTGAAGAAACATTTTCTTTGTCTTTGTCTCATATACATGTACATGTTCAGACTAAAACATATTTATATAATTTCCCATTTGACATTTTAAGTTTGTTCAGGATTAAACATTCCAGAAAATTAAAGTTAAGTGATATTTTTGTACTAAACAAATGAGGGTTAAGGTGTCAATGGTAAAATCCAGTCTATGAAAGCTGAATACCAGCTATTAAAGATTGCTCTTGATTTGTACGTTGTCAAAAGAGTTTAGAAGTAGAATTAACTTTTACAGTTTAAAAACACTCCCAGTTTTTTTAAACTGTTAAAAGCTCATTCTACTTCTAAAATCTTTCTCGACAATGCTGCAATCAAGAGCAGTCTTTAATAGCTGGTATTCAGCTTTCATAGACTGGATTTTTACCATTGACACCTTAACCCTCATTTGTTTAGTACAAAAATATCACTAAACTTTAATTTTTCTGGATGCTGTTAATCCTGAAACAAACTTAAATGTCAAATGGGAAATTATATAACATATGTTTTAGTCTGAACATGTACATTGTATATGAGACAAGACAAGAAAATGTTTCTCAAAAACTAAATTTAATACATTTGTGAACTAACCAAGTAGAGGGCTGCTATAGAATACATGTAGTTTTGCCAGATTTTTGTCAAACTTTCAAATTGTGTTTCACTGAATTATTTTCTGCATTTCAAAGCAACTTGTTATATCAGTGTAATATTCCCTTCAATGTATACATAAATGTAAGTTCTATTACATAACATTACATGTTTCATATTTTCATCTCTGCTAATCTCCATAAAACATTAGAAATTTGTCATACGTGGATGTATTTATTAACCATAAATATAAGAGAGAAGTAGGCAAATTTAATGATATTTAGCGCCACAAAAACAATATTATTGCTCTTACGAGCAAATCAAATCTAAATATGACATGATGTACTCTTCTGGCACAAAACACGTCAACCGAAAGCCGCACAAGCGAACAACTACATTTTACATCACTATGATAAATAGAGCAGATTGGCAAGCAGACCTGTATACATACTCACAGCATTCACTTTTACTTGTAAATGATATAAATTTAGTTAAACACACTTGCGAAACCATTCCTTATATCTACGGCACAGCAGACTCTAGTCAGGCATTGACTGCCAAGACCTTTAAACAGGCAATGTGGTGCGTAAAATTTGAATTGTTCACACATTTCATTACTGCGCGATAAATCCATAACAAGTACAAATTGCCATCTCAGAGTTTGATGAATTGGTTGATTTATTAACAACTTGCTACATATATAAAAGCATCACCTGATCTTAGGTTTAACCTTATTTTTCCAAGATAATCAGCTCAAATAATGATGCTACCAGCAATTGAATTTATTGACATCTTCTGCAATGCCTAAGCAACAGTTAGCAAGCACTTGGTGAAGCTAGACTTTCCAATTGACAAAATACTTTACAACTTCACTGGATCGCGCACATTTCCTCAACCTCGATAGCCAAAGGATGGATAAATTGTTCTTATTTGATGTAATATAAAAAGTCTTCACATTAAATGAGTACAGTATTTCAATTCAGGACTGTGACAGTGATGATTGCCGAAAGAAAATTTTTTGATATTTCTAATCCTTCATCCCGCTCCTTCTTTCATCTTTCTCTAGCTCTGTTAGCATGTGCTCCAGTGGATCAGTGGTCTGTGGTATACAAATCTCTGCTGTCAGTTTCTTGAGGGATATAAAAATAAATGGACACCACAGAAGTCATGTGACTGTTACAACTGATAATGGCATTCCAACATTTGGACATGTTTGCATTTATCATTCTGAATATGTTGATAATGCACCTTACATTAGAATGCAGAGGGTTTTGGTTTTTTTTTTTTTTTTTAATAAGTTACACTTTCAGCATGTAGCCATCATGCTACACTAAGCTGAAAGAATATGTGTATACTTTGCGCCAATTTACTATTTTCACAGTTTGTATTTCTGAGGCCTGAGCTGGCTATGATGTTCATTGAATGGAATGAGCAAAACAAACCCCAAAAAACACGTTAACACGCGTGCTTCTAGCTTCATGCAAAATATCTGTCAAAATCATCCCCATAACGCCTGATATTCGATAGGAGCTTCTGCTACACAGGTGCATTCCGGTCTAAGCTGCATCCATGACATTTTGATGTGTTTCATTATTCTCAGGACGTCATTTGAATATTTATCTACACGTTTTTACTAGTACAATAAATTTCCTTATCAATTGAAGTATTCTACTGAGATATAAACAAATTTTTAGTATTGAACATAAATACATGTACCTTCAATACAGCCTATCCATTTCACCCCCCCCCCCCCCCAAGTTATAGCAGGTAGATTTAAGCAAATCCTACACATGAAATTTCTGCTGCTTGCTTGGATTAGACACATATTTCCCGGCGGGAGTGGGGGTGGCGGCATAACTGTGTGACACCTATAAGCTATGCGTTGAGGACCTCCATTTTCAGTTTTAGTGCATTACAATTTTAGAAGCCACATAAATATTAATTTTTTTTCGTTCCTCAGACGCCCATAATTTGCATCCTTGTACCAAGGCACTCAGAGCATTCATACTTAGTTTCATACTGATTGATTTGGGTCAGAGCATTGCACTTTCAGCACTGGAGTTCGCATGCATAGCCATTTTGAGCGTCTTTAAGGGTCTTAGCTCCTAGCCTCCAGAAACCCTCATGTTTGTTTTGTTTTTCATTCAAGCCCCGCGCCAGTTCCCCAGGACCCCCGATTTTCGCCCATATGAAAAGTTTGCTTGATTTTGTTCATGTTAATCGGAGCCCCAACCCACATCGCCTCACCGAGAGCACAACCGGCGAGCGTGAACTCAGGCGTGCAGTCTACACAGCGGCTCGTCAATTATGAGAAGATAGGGGTTGAGCGCGTTCCACGGAGGTGGCAACACACGGGTATTAGAATTGAGATGCATTCACAGTGCCGTAACGCGTACGAGATGCATTGCATATGGTAGTACGTGTATTGTGTTGTGTTGTTTCTGAATAAATAACTACTCTATCATAGGAGTCTTATGCTGGATTTTTTCAATCATTACGGAATGCCATTTCTAATTAATCACGTTTTAAATTACAATCCACTTTAAACTTGCGTCGTTCTTCAGCAAACTACATTTTGACAAATGTGTCACTGTGTTCACTTTGTCTGCCTTCTCTCCTCACACTCACAGACACAGACAGACAGACACACACACACACACACACACACAAAAGACCACAGACACACACACACACACACAAAACACAGACACACACACACACACACACACACAGACACACCACACAGACACAGATACACAACACACACACGCCCGATTCGCACAACACATGTTACAACACACCGGCTATATCGCCTGATTGATTTATTCCCGCAGGACTATAATGAAAATGTTCCTGCGCACCATACGAAACGATGCGACCGATCCCTACTAAACATCACAGCTTTCGACGGATACTGACATGTTCGAGGCGTAAAATCTTCACTCTGTCCTGGAAAGAAGCATACTCTCATGCTATGTATTTCATCTGTAGATGTTATCCTCTCAGACAAATGTGGTTACATTGTAATGAATCACAGAATCAAAGCGAAAATTGAAGCAAAATCACAGGGTTTCACAGTGACTAGTCGACGTGATCATTCGCGCCGCAGCGTGCTTCAATTCTCACGCTTCTTTTCAGTCTTGCGTACGTATGGCCTATAGACTAATGAAATGGTGTGACTGTAAGCTCCAAATCACGAGCATAGTATATTGAAAATGAGACGTACCTCTGAATGTATCTGCAAAAAAGGCATTAATTTCCCCTCATCCAATCAAAAACATTTTTAACTCTCATAATTGTACCGTCAATTGTCTAAGCCTCTGTTTTGATTTCGTTGCTGATTGCTGGCACATAGGCTACTACATCAGATTTTGGCGCTTAGATTGAAGGCCGGGCATGTTCTTCCTCATTAATGGCTGTCCGAAATGTGTCTACTCCTAGATAGCCACCCTCGAGGGTGTTTTCCATATCTTATTTTTAATTAATGAGGGCTACTATTTTTCTCGTCTAATGAACTGACATTATAATTTTATATTATTGTAGCAAAATTTATTCAACTTTTATTTTCGGTTCCGATGCTGGTATGAGATAGGTTCATTTTTAAGCAGAATATGATTTATTGTGCGTCACCACCCCTATTTTGGGTAGCAATTCTTACGTGTTATTAACTCTCACTCGCGCGTGAAGCGGTTTCAGAGCCAGATCACGATAGTTTATCATATGTTTGCGATGTGGCCATAATAATGTATCACATTGACATCGAATTGACCCCACCTTGGCCCCTTACACATGTTCCTGGTTTCATTTATTGCTTTTTCTACTAGATATATAATATAATATATATAAGTTGTTTGATTTGAAATTATAAATTTATTTACCTTGAAATTTATTCTTATTGCATCACTTTGTGTTTCTCTCCATGTAATTTAACAGACTGCTCATGTATGGGTCTTCTGGCGGTAGAACTGTATTCATCCTCCTCGGCATTCACCTTCGCTTTCTGTTCGGCTACCATTGGCTTAGCTTTTCACTCAACTTTTCCTGTCGTTCTTCTTCCTCCATTTCACCATGACACACCCCTGAGAGATTGCGACTCACACGCAGCTGACAGAGCCGTCCTATGATTCTTCTGTAGTAACCTGCATTGTCCTGGAGCGAGGACACCGTCTTCAGCGGCCGCCATCATCGTGCGCCTTTTCGTTGATGCTTGGTGGTAGTGTGGAGAGCTCGTCGCCATCTTCTGCCTCTTCGGGTTGTGTTTTTTTTACTTTCTTCTGCGCAAAATCTTACCTTTCTGTCAGTAGACAGGTTTGTTCCTTTGTGTTTCTGCAGCATCTTTTGACAATTCCCTTGCAACACATTTATACTGCTTACAGCTTATGTCTATTGATACTAATTATTTGAATTATACTGTATCGATCTATATATATAATATAATTACTCCGCACGTTTTTTGGCTTCGCTTATGCATTGTGTTTCATGCGCCGTCAATCTGTTACGTGATGCTTATGCCCGATTATACTTGGTTGTGTTTGTTGTTATACCATTCCTCTGTGGTGTATGACCTTCTGTTGATCCATCCCGGCTGTGAAGAATGGTACCATTTAGTTTTAAAAGGGCTACATAATTTGTAACAATATATATTTTTTATACTAAATATTAGGCGACTATTTCACTCTCATTATTTACTTTATGATCATGATATAACACTCGCATATTGTAGGCTTAATAAGAATATCAGGCCTCATATTTGACTTGATATCATGAATATTCAAATTCTTAAGTGGATCGTAACAACTTAACACTTCCCATGGTGGATTCTTGATCGTCAATTCATCCAGCACCGATCAGATAGTAGCAGGTGTACATTGTTGTGCCGTGAAAGGTTGTTTTGTTTACTCTTATCAACAGTTATTATGTAAACTGTTATTCGTTCAGACGTCATGATAGCTTGAGAAGTACCATACACTATTTGTAATCCAACACATAAATTATCGTTAGTTGCTGGGTAACGCGACTCCCCGCGCTCTGGAATCTGAGGACAGTGGCTCTCACCTACTAGTGGCCGGCTAAGATTTAATGAACTATGATTCCACAAGGTATAAACGTCTTGCACATTGCACTATGTTAAACTAGACAATTTGGCATCCGCCATATTATACAGTTTACAATACTCACGATTCTAGTGTTCGATCTAATGAAACCACCGTAAAAAACGTGGACAATACATTTCACAGAGTGGCACCCTAGAGTGAGGACAACTTAACATACACTCGCCGCAAAAAAGTCTCTTGGACCTCTTAAAGTTAAATATCCATAAATTTATTAATAAGGTACATTCATTGTATATCAATTATGAACCAGACATTATTCCACTTCCCAGGATCATGCACATGAAGTTAACACGTGTCGAGCAGTCATGCCATGCGCTAATTACATGCCATTAAACAATAGCAGGTCAGTAAAAAAATTGCAAAGAAGTGAGCAGTCGTCTTTTATGTTGTTGAAAGTTTTATGTGCGCATTAAGATCCATCGAACGACAAAAATTTAAGTTAAATGCTCACGTTTGAAAAGAAAAGATAAATTGTCTCTTGAATACATCACTAATTCCACTGCGAACTTTTTGATAAAATTAGTTTCAATGATAAAAAAAGTGGTGTCATAATTTCAGTATCTTTGAGTCAATGATATATACTGAATTATTTGACACCTTTTTTTTCATTGACTCAATTTATCTTGACTAATCAAAAACAGTTCTTAATTATCTTGTTTGTCCTCCCTGGCTCTGAATGACGTGCAGCATTCATTCCGATATACTTTCGTTCGCCAGTCTTTCATCTTTGATAAGTTCTCATGTCAAATGAATTTGATTTCTCTTATGATTTTGATCATCTCTAAGTTTTTTCATTCAAATCATAAACACCGTGAAATTGTTGAATGTTATGGTTCTTACAGTTATGGTTATCCTTGATCTTTAGCATCTGTACATGGCTCAATTTCTTTTATTTTTTACTGACCTTTGCTTATGTTTATATGCATTGTCAATCAGCCATAGCATGTACTGAACACATGTTATTACTTCATGTCTTATACTGAAGTTGGTTATTAATTGTCTGTGTTATTTATCGATATACATTAATGTACTTTTAATAATGATACTTTTTTGCCTTCGAGTGTTTTATATTCGGGAGGTGAGTCTATCAACATTACTACTAATCAGTAGAAATGATTTTTTGAGACCTTTGGTGTATATGGACATCAAGAAATTTTACACAGAAAAACAAAAGTGTGGCGGGATCTCGCGTTGAAGAATAGAGGTGTCTTGTTCTAAACATGAAATTTAATTAACAAAATAATCATCATTTGTTCATTTATTATTTTATTTTATGCTTGAGACTTAGAGACGCCGTAGCATTAACAGTGAAACACAAAGAGAAGAAAGCGAGGCAACTGATTTACTTCATTATGCGTGATTGACTGTACAATAAAAGATCATCAGCTTTCATTAGCGATGATGTGAACAGTCTGTTTTGAGTTAGCATACGCGATAACTATAAATCGTCTTATGGAGAATAACATATCCAGTGTTAAATCAAAAAAGTTCCCTTTTGTGGTTCTCTCTTTGCATAAATTGGGTCATTTAAATGTTCCTTATTATTCAACTAG
>JZLH01S0041278.1:26080-36438 GCA_001188425.1 Eucidaris tribuloides
GTGTACAAAACAAAGGGAGGGTTGCTCATGCTAAATTCCAGAACACTGTCAATTTGGTAATTCAGTTCAATTCAATTCAATTTATTTAGTGATTTTAGTCCAATAATAAAAATATGGAAAATTTGTTTGGGCTCACATACAAATAAAACAAATATATACAGACATATATATATACAGACATGAATACATTGAAATTAATAAAGAAAACCAAACAATTGACGTAAAAATCATAATTTAAAGCATTATTTTGCAGTATTGCAAAAAAAAAGTGTTTAAAAGGTAAAAAAATTGAGTGAAAGAATTAGCATTTGAATACAATTGGTGAAAATTTTGGAGAAAAATCAAGTGGAAATATGTTAATATAAAATAACATTTCTGGAATGATCTGGAAATTTAAAAAAAAATGTATTATTATTTGTCTGATTTTTCTCAAACTTTTACAGGTGTGTTTTCCTTCTATTCTTAAACAGCATTTTGACATGAGCCTGGGATTTCCTGTAAGTGTGGAAATGGATATTTGTAATTGGTAGAGTCACAGGCAGTTAGACAAGTTTTTAACTCAGAACAAAGTTTTATTGTATGTAGTGTATATAAACTATATCTATGTATGTGTTTTGGGTTTAGCTCATGTTTACTGGTGATGCACAATTATGCCTTGTTTGCCACGTAAAGTAGAGTGATCATATATTTATCCTTGCATTGTACATGTAGATATGCAACAAGCACAGTGTTCTTGTATGGTGGCAGCTGAACTTATGTTATAACATAGTACATGTAGCAGAGAATCAATGTATTACAATATAGGGCTGAAATTTGTAAACTAAATATGATTAAATATAACAAATTGCATATTTGCATGTCAATGACAATTGAAGTTGTATGGATATCATGGAATATAAATAATTGAGACCTATAGTAAGTGTAGACCTATTGAAATTTCAAATTTCACGTCCTATTATACTGGTGTTTGATACCAAATGTATTAAACTGTTGTCCTGACATTTTACTTATTCCTATGTGAATTTCATTAGGTAGTTTTGTTGAAGACTATTTTATGATCTTCTGTCATTGATTTTTCCTACCTACAAATAAAGATGGTTAAAGTGTGCTAGACTCAAGTAGGTTTGTATAAAGGTCAAAATGTTTGTCAATGATTGAATGATAAGCCTTGCAATGTATGTTTGTGTACATGATGTAAATGTAGGTAATAACTATGTTTATGTTTTCCACCTGGTTACATTCTACATATTTACCTTTTATATAATGTTTCTCTGGATTTATGCGCGGGTGGGGGGGGGGGGGGCAGTGTCATTACAAGGTGTACACCATGTGCGTGTATGGACTTTCAAAATGGACACTAAACAAGTAATTATCTGTCGATCTTACAATACCCTAAACAAATATTCAAGTCTGAAAAGATACCCTTTTAAAGTAACATTCTGTTAAAAGTATACCCTTTTTCCCTGATTTTGGCGATTTTGATACCCTTTTCAATGTACATGAGTACATCGCCCGACTGTGAAAAACAACCCTTTTACTTGTTTTTTCACACGCGCATGGCGTACACCTTGTAATGACACCTTGTAATTATGATAGTGTATCTGCTTTGTTGGCCAATGTTCTATTTGTTGAAGGAAGCAGATAATGATGCTATTCAGTCTCAACGGGGTAGCATAATTTCTATTCTTTGTGGCCATTTACTGTGCGAATGTTTTTGTAAATGACTCCCTTGGACCACAAAAACGATTACTTTGATACTTATAAATCAACATTTTATTATATCAGGGTTCTGCAAACTACAATACAATACAGAAACATTTCAGACTTTAGGGCACCTGAAAATGTCTTCGTATTATAAGAGATTCTGTCATATCGTGTATATTGTAACAAAAGAGTTATAATAATATATCCTATAACTGTCTGCATCATGTCACCTTTTATGTACAAAGTCAACTCTGAGAAGTTTATTATACCAGAATCATATATGGATGCGACAAATAAGATTCTGTTGGGAATATACCAATGGGATCTGCAATGAACCCAGTGCAGGTACTGCATTCATGTAGGTTATGCTAGTCATCATCAATCTAAGTTAGGGTGGGAGTGAGTATCCGCCGACACCAATTTTCAAAAATTGTTCTGGATATGTTGCCAAAAAACCGTAATTTTCAAATGATCAAATTCAGTATTTTCATGAAAAATCAAGGTTTATGTAAACAAAAATAGATAATGCGTCCCCAGGTTCTGTTTGCAACTTCGCGCAATGGTTCCCGGACGCGTATTGTGCTGTTCTAACCCGCGGTGTCCGGGTACTCAACCTGTCTGGAAATACAACCTCTCATGATACATGTACAACAACAATATACTACTACTACTTTCTTTACATTCAATATTCCACATTCAGAAAATCACATGATACAAAGTCTACGGAGTTATGTTTGAATGGTAATAAGTGGGCTAAAGTTACATGTAGTAGCACATATTTGCACCAAATCAATTTGAAGGGGGGGGGGGACTCTTCAATGAGGTCATTGCAACCTAAAATAACAATTTGTAATGACAGGTTATGAAGTTATCAAATTCAAAGTAATAATATAATTTTAGAGTGAAAATTTAGTAGTTTTTTTTTTTCTCGCATCTATTAGACGCCTGTAGAAAATGAGGGAAAAAATGAGTGACACCTTATTTCACACTTCATTTTAAACTAGACATTGAGTGTTAACAACTTTTCAGATATTCTTGTGAGGTATGTCTCCAGGAGAAATCTGATGGAGATTTTAAGTACTTGCAAATGTGTGTGTAACTGCTTATTTACCTTTAAAACTTCAGATTTTAAGGTATACTTTTGAAGGTTCAATTCTTTCTGTTGCCCTTGCATTGCCACATTTATTTTTGTCTAATACACTACACATTACACATACAAGTTTTTAGTTGAGAAATAATGAAAACTACATGTAGCTAATCAGTGTTTATTTCCAGCTGTTGATTTGTCTATAGCCAAGTGTGTGTCAAAGAAAATTATACGCAATCATGCAAATTTGTTATCAAAAGCAGATGTACATTCAGTATGAATGTTCATAGGTAAATTGGTATGTTGTACAGTACATTTAGTTATGCAGTATGCTGTGTTTTTTTTGGTCATGAATGCGAACATTTCATGTGAAATTACCGGCATCTTCAAACAAAATACATCTAGTATTTACATGTCTCTACATCCGTCCAAACATTTGCATAATGTGTATGCAGAAGGAATAATATAATCAAACTGGAATATCTTAAAGAAAACCTCACTATGAAGGAACTCTTTTGGTATCTTGTTTTGTGGATAGGTTCTCGTAGAAGTGATAAATGATACCAAAGTCCTTTCATATGGTATGAAATAAAGGAAATAATTTTTGAATAAAAATCATTTCGTTCCATTTTGTGATTACCTCTTTCCTCTCCCTGAATGCTGCAGACCATTTAAAGGTATTGGCTAACATTTACCACAGTTAAAAAAATCTGAGCTACATGATTCCCCATGCTACCATTGTCTTTGATAAGGTCTAAAAATGACGCCCTGAAAAAATTGTATTTCAAAAGGATTATTTAGTGCTTTAAAAAAGTGAAAATCGTAAGTTGATCGGATTCACCTGCCCGTTTTCTCCCATAGACTTTCTGTGTGTACACCTACGCTATTTAAACTCGCCCCAAGTTTTGTTTATTCATGCATAACTTGCCATTGGCAGTGTAACTTTCCAAACTGTTTTATTCTAGGGTGTTTATTTGTCCATATAAACACTACTATGTAGTTCAGATATCAAAATTTGACAATTTTTAAATTGAAGCTCCACAATGTTAGCCTATCACTTTAAAGCATTGCTTCTCAACTGATGGTTCATGAAGCTGTGACAGGTGGACCGCTAAGTTGGTCATGAATAACTCTTAAAAATATGTCTGATCTTACATGACACAACTGGTGTTCTCATACTGTATATACTGTTACATTCTGAAGAATTCTTGTAGTCATGACAACTGACAAATTTGGCACAACTGATATAATTACCTCAAAATTTGTTTATTTCTATTTCTGGATTTGTGTCAAGTTTCATTATCATTAGTTCAAATTTTTGGTTAGGTGAGCTTTAGAAAATTTCTAACAGAGTGGGCTTGCAAGTTGAATAAGGTGAGAAGCACTGGTTTAAAATTAAAGCATCATTCTGAGCATTCTATCTATACTCAAACAAGTGTGTGTGTGTGTATGCTCTTACATAGCCTATCTGTGAAATGCCTTTATTCCATCAAACTTCTGGGGTGAAGTGAACAAAGGAACAACATGAGGAAAGGTGTACTCATACTCCACAGATTATAAATGCAAGTGTATTTTGAGGGTATGTATGTGTGTGTGTGTGTGTGTGTGTGTGTGTGTGTGTGTGTGTGTGTGTGTGTGTGTGTGTGTGTGTGTGTGTGTGTGTGGATGTGTGCTGACTGTGTGTGATTGTCGTGCTGCAGTGTACGGATGAGGGGACGAAGAGGTGATGAGAAATATCTGAATACTTATCTAGTATAATCGTGGCAGGCAAGCCTGTCTTCCAAACATTACAGGTCATTTACAGCACGTTTTTACGGTTATGGTGGTGTGTGGGGGGGGGGGGGGTAAGGTGGGCTAGTGGGGAACAGGTAATGAAAATGATGCATATCCCATCATGAAAAAAAAATGCTAAAAGTGTCTCCCAGATTGCCAGAAAAAGCACTTCCCAAGCATCAACAGTCAAATCAAATTTAACATATTTCAAAGTTTACTTTGAAATTTCTGGGGTAGAGACTGCACTGCTGCAAGTTGGGGAGGGGGTGGCAAAAATAAGACCACATGTATTTTGCTTAGATCACACCAATGTAGAAGTGCAGATGTGCATACAATTGCCCATCACCACAAAATGCACATTTTATGCTGAAAATGACCACACTTAAAAATATTCTCAACCAGAGGCAGTTAAATACTTTTGTATTAAAAGTCATTTTTATTGACCTGTTCAGTCAGTTGTAATACATTTGACATTTTCAGATTTGCTGATATGCATAATTAAATATTCACCTTGCATTATTCAACAGTTACATGAAAACATCTTACATATATTCATGATTGTATGAATTTACATGTATACACAGTGTAAAATGCTAACTCCATTTACCTAAAATCTGTGGAATTTCTTACTGAATTTATGCTTACTGCATTTACGCTAATTTTCCTGATGTTTTATCTAACTTCATTGAGCTGCAATGAAAATGACAATTCATAATGCAATGTAAAATTGTACTATACTGCTACATATTCTGTTACTCAAATACTTCTGTAATTTTTGTTTCTCTTCTTTGTGATTGCTGCCAAGTGATAACATATTACATGGTATAGCATACTTCACATGGACAAGAACTGAATTAAAATGACTAATAATTGGTTCAAACAAATTGTTCTGCATAGTTTACCTTCCTTGGTCCTGTCAATAAAAATACACTAGCAAAAATAACTTAAATTCCAGAAACATACTTCTCAGTGTTTCACATTTGTCATTCACAGAACTTGCTTAAATTGACAGCTTATTTCATGAATATTAAACAATCAACTAGAAATATTTTGCAAATAGTTGAATACAGAGTGCAAACTGTTGCCGGAAGTTCTGTTTTTCTTTCTAAAATTCAATTACTTCACCACACTAACCGTTTGAAATATTGTTCTGAAAAATTCAGGACTATCAACATTCCTAATATTCTAACAGTTTTTAAATGTACAATTCATCCAATTATCCCTGCAGCAGTTAGGCATTTGCGAGATGCTTGTATACAAATGATCATTCAAACAAAATTTTAAAAATGAAAAATTTATTGAAACATAATTGCAATAAATATTTATTCTCACATGCCAGTTAACTGTAAGTCGCAGCAACAATATTAAGTGTTATATTTTGAATTTTCCGAAAGAAGTGTGAGTTGCTTTCAGCTTTAAATTTTTTTTCTAATACAGTAAAACTGAATAATATGGAATGCTGAAGGTAAGTTGCACAAATAATTTCCATTTAATTTCAGTTTTAGCCTCAGATATTCTTTTCCTTAACACTTTTTATACAAGCAGCACATACGAATTCTGACAGGAAATTCATTTGTCAGCTTTACTACAATTAAATTTTACAACTAAGACTAGTAGAATGTCCAAGAACAGTGACGGCTATACAAACGTGATTTATTCAAGTTTTACAGGATAAAAATTACACACAAATTTTGCCACTTCATCAAGTAAAATGATTTATCACTCTTCGAACTTAATCAGCCATTATTATGTCGTCCATACTTATAATCATATTAAGTACTTTAGCTCTGACTGATATTAGATTCGAAATACTTTTGATTGAGCCACAATACATGAGTCCGGGTTTTACTATGAAAACGTAAGTATTAAACTACCAGTACAACAACAACAACAAAAATCGAAAGCGCCAGGTAAACCTATCGTATGACAAGGAAATAACCAGCTAAACTACACATAGTCCATCAACCTTTGAAATGAACCATGAGATAATATTACTAGTAAAGAAACCTACCTAATTTCAATACAATAAAACTATTTCAGATCATGTCCGATATTGAAGGTTTTAAACCAGGATTTGTACTTGATAGTCTACTGAAAATATTATTGTCAAATATAAAAACAAATGAATAATTATATGACATGTTTGCAAGTGAAAGACCAGACTGTTTTATTGTACACTCTCACTCATTATTAAAAAAAAAAGAAAAAAAAAGAAAAAGAAAAAGAAAACATAAGTCCATGCACACATACACATAGATAACTGGAAAAGGGGTATTCAACATTATTTTCTGTTTCCCCAACAATGTCTGCTAGAAATTCTCTGCAAAAATAGTCACCAACATCACAGGTACTTTTTTTCATGGGAAAAATAGTCAACTAAATAAAGTACTCATAAATCGAGTACATTTCTTGTAAAAGAAGAAATGTGGAAAATTTTCACATAATTTGGCACAGTGTTAGGTATACAAGCCTGTTATGAAATTCTTCATCTGACATCAATTATTCTACCAGTATGTCATTTCCTTCACCTACCATCTTTTCAACCTACTCTATAAATACATTACACGCACACACTATGAAATCAAACAAACCACAATAGATACGTAAATTAATTACTATAAGTACATAATCTCATTCTAAAAAGTGAAGAGATGTACCTTAAAATATGTGATCGAACCAAGTATTCACATGATCATCTTCCCTTAGCTTAAACCAACAAGCAAACGCCAAGCGTGTTAGCCTAGATTACGCATTGCATGAAGAGACTGACATGTCACAACTGAATTGTAGCATTTCCACGTCAGAAGCTATAGAAAGTAATTAAGGGTTACTAAACAAGCACTAGGCCCACATCATGGAAATTCAAATTGCCATTTGACCTATAATCAATTCAACTCACATTAACACTCGAACTTGAACCCGGCACCTTCAAGAGATGGGACCCTTGTTTCATGAGGTTGATATTTGCCTAATCCTACCTCGGAATCCTTCTAGAAAGTTATTGCTTTTGTGACAACATAGCAACCAGCCAGTCATGAATAAAGCTTCTTGAACCTTTGACCTTAATTCAAATAATCAACTTCAACATTCAACATTACCTTGCACCCTTCAAAGAGTATGCACCTCTTATGAATTTAGGCTAATCCCATACCCTCGAAGATTACTAGAAAGTATATTGTCGAGAAACAAAACATAAGATACAGGGCCATCAAATGAGAAAGTTCATTGACCTTTTGACCTTGACTTATTCAATCAAACTCATAATTCGAAAGAACTTGACCACCCGAATATACTTAAGTGCATTCAAGAGATGGTATCCTCTGAGTACCAATGAATTTATGTGATCCCCCTCAAAGAATGCGGGATATAGAAAGTATTTTGCTGTACAACACAAGTTGCACCCTTACGACGCCACGCACGAAATAGCCGATACCTACGTCTCGTCTCGCTCTGACGGACACGCAAGCATAGAATGCTATCAATGACCTTTGACCTTATTCAAATTCAACTCAAAACTATTTTGATTATCGTTTTTATTTTTTTGTTTCAGCTTGATCGCCCTTCAAAAGATGGACCTCTGCGTATGAACGTTTGTGTGTAATCCCAGCTGTCGAAAGCTATAGAAAGATTAATTTGCTGATGTACAAACATAGACAAAGTGCACACGTCATGAAAAGTTCATTGACCTTTGACCTTTGACACTTATTCAAATTCAACTCATATCGAACTTGACCTAGTTCCTTCAAGAGATGGACCTCTGGTAATGATTTGGTGTCCCACCTCAAGCTATCAGAAAGCATTATTGTGTGTACAACATAGCACAGCGCATCATGAAAGTTATTGACCTTTGACCTTTGACCGTATTCAAATTTCATTGGACTCAGTAATTCGAACTGGAAACCTGTGCCTTCAAGAGCCATGGACCGTCTGTATGAATTAGGTGACTCCCACCTCGAAGCGTATAGCAAAAAGTTGATTGTGTGTACAACACATATTGTGATGACGCCTACGCCTGACGCGGACACGCGGAAATAGTGAACCTATGTTTTCGCTCCGCTTACACAGTTGAGACAAAAATTACCAGAAGTAAACACAATTTAGCAATTTCATTTTTTGTGAACAAAAACACAACCAGTATAAACAATGCATCGACTTACAAACACGATTTACTGGTTTGGCGCGTCTGCAATTAACGACTTATTATTGTCCACTATAAAATAATTAAGTACAGAGCGAATCATGAACCATGATTTTCCAAAATTAGTAAGATAGAATATAGATATTTCGGCAGTGCCTCTGCCATTTTACAAAAGCCTCTTGCACACTTTGCTGTGTAATATATACTGAAGAGATATGACAACCCTCAGACGCAAAAAAATGCCACACCACAGCATAAACCACAAGTTTAAAATCATCAATATGCCATAAAAGGTTACCATTTCGGAAGTAGTGGTATAGAAGTGACATACAAACATTTTTTTTGAGGGGTGTAATTAATATGGGGTAACGTCGCTGATCACTACGATTCACATCTTCAAAACGGTATAATCGATAGGATTCGGGAATAATAGTATCAACTGATGAAAATATATTCTACCACTAGATTTGTTCTCCAGAAATTCATATCGAAATTATAAAAATATGCACCAACTATGATGTGAAAAATATAAATTACCCGCGAGTATACTTCACAAATAAACCATCAAAATGAATATGTTACAATTAAAAGTTAATCATTCCCACCAAGTGAGTCGGTGTAAAAAAAATATATCATTCTTGGGTGAGAAAACAATACTGAGTATTAGGCGTACATCAATCATTGTCCTCAGATCAAAGACCTCATTCCAACAAGAATCTGAGCTTTACTGAAAATTCAACAAGAGAACTTAATACAAATTAACGACAAGTACGAACTGCAGTTCGCAGTTTTGACTTAAATCACCAGATATGATAATGTAGAGACCACTCCTACAAATGTATGCCAGAAGATTCACAGATGTGATTCATCTAGTGACTGCCTTTGAATTTGACAGACAAAAGTCAAAACAGACGATTCGTGGCATTTATTCTGAACCAATAGATAATTAGTACGACGTCGTTAATACAAGTATGCAAAGATTACATATTAGGATTCACGTATCTCCTTTTTGATTGACAAAACAAAAGACATCAAAACAACAATAAGAGGCATCTTTAATTTAACCACATATATGAAGTAGATCCACTCGAAGTACGAATTATATGCCAAAGATCACATGTAGATTCACACTTCTTGAATGATAGCGATAAAAACCATACTAAATAGAACTCTCATGAAAATTAATACAGATGAAAGTTTCATCGAAGGGCGTTTTATTTAATTCAAACTGGGGGCGAATAGTGCTTTTTACTTTGAGATGGGAAGGCTCGTTCTTAACTAGAACAAAATGGAGATATTCTGCAAACAAAGCACTCAGCTGAAGGAATAAATTACCTGCGCAACAATATAGTTACAGACACATCTTACAATCAGTTCTATCAAATGAGTTCAATTATACCGAGCCTAGGTGGGAGTGAAATGTTTGCTTCAAGGTGAATGGAGCCGTGCCAGCATCATACCCTACACCTCTCAGTCTTCTGAATGAGATGTATAATGACATTATTAAGCATAGCGTGCAGAAAGAGCTGGTGTGAACATGGAGTAGGGGAGGATACCAGCGGGTGGAAATAGAATTGATAGGTATCGGAGCAAGAAAAGAATGACTGATACATTCGAATATTACACACAAGAATTATACTCTCTCCCTCTGGCGTT
>JZLH01S0041278.1:36463-50651 GCA_001188425.1 Eucidaris tribuloides
GACAAAAATAAGACCACGTGTACAGTATTTTGCTTAGATAACACCAATGTGGAAGTGCAGATGTGCATACAATTGCCCATCACCACAAAATGCACACTTTATGCTAAAAATTTCCAAACTTAAAATATTCTACAACCAGAGGCAGTTAAATACTTTTGTATTAAAAGTCAATTTTTATTGACCTGTTCAGTCAGTTGTAATACATTTGACATTTTCAGATTTGCTGATATGCATAATTAAATATTCACCTTGCATTATTCAACAGTTACATGAAAACATCTTACATATATTCATGATTGTATGAATTTACATGTATACACAGTGTAAAATGCTATCTCCATTTACCTAAAATCTGTGGAATTTTTTACTGAATTTATGCTTACTGCATTTACGCTACGTTTCCTGATGTTTTATCTAACTTCATTGAACTGCAGTGAAAATGACAATTCATAATGCAATGTAAAATTGTACTATACTGCTACATATTCTGTTACTCAAATACTTCTGTAATTTTTGTTTCTCTTCTTTGTGATTGCTGCTAAGTGATAACATATTACATGGTATAGCATACTTCACATGGACAAGAACTGAATTAAATGAGTAATAATTGGTTCAAACAAATTGTTCTGCATAGTTAACCTTCCTTGGTCCTGTCAATGAAAATACACTAGCAAAAATAACTTAAAATTCCAGAAACATACTTCTCAGTGTTTCACATTTGTCATTCACAGAACTTGCTTAAATTGACAGCTTATTTTATGAATATTAAACAATCAACTAGAAATATTTTGCAAATAGTTGAATACAGAGTGCAAACTGTTGCCAGAAGTTCTGTTTTTCTTTCTCAAATTCAATTACTTCACCACACCAACCGTTTGAAATATTGTTCTGAAAAATTCAGGACTATCAACATTCCTAATATTCTAACAGTTTTTAAATGTACAAATCATCCAATTATCCCTGCAGCAGTTGGGTATTTGCGAGATGCTTGTATACCGTACAAATGATCATTCAAACAAAATTTAAAAAATGAAAAATTTATTGAAACATAATTGCAATAAATATTTATTCTCACATGCCAGTTAACTGTAAGTCGCAGCAACAATATTAAGTAGTATATTTTCCGAAAGAAGTGTGAGTTGCTTTCAGCTGTAATTTTTTTTCTAATACAGTAAAACTGAATAATATGGAATGCTGAAGGTAAGTTGCACAAATAATTTCCATTTAATTTCAGTTTTAGCCTCAGATATTCTTTTACTTCACATTTTTTCTACAAGCAGCACATACGAATTCTGACAGGAAATTCATTTGTCAGCTTTACTACAATTAAATTTTACAACTAAGAACTAGTAGAATGTCCAAGAACAGTGACAGCTATACAAACGTGATTTATTCAAGTTTTACAGGATAAAAATTACACACAAATTTTGCCACTTCATCAAGTAAAATGATTTATCCCTCTTCGAACTTAATCAGCCATTATTATGTTGTCCATACTTATAATCATATTAAGTACTTTAGCTATGACTGATATTAGACTCGAAATACTTTTGATTGTGCCACAAAACATGAGTCCGGGTTTTACTATGAAAAGTATTAAAGTATTAAACTACCAGTACAACAATAACAACAAAAATCGAAAGCGCCAGGTAAACCTATCGTATGACAAGGAAATAACCAGCTAAACTACACATAGTCCATCAACCTTTGAAATGAACCATGAGATAATATTACTAGTTAAGAAACCTAACTAATTTCAATACAATAAAACAAAACTATTTCAGATCATGTCCGATATTGAAGGTTTTAAACCAGGATTTGTACTTGATAGTCTACTGAAAATATTATTGTCAAATATAAAAACAAATGAATAATTATATGACATGTTTGCAAGTGAAAGACCAGACCGTTTTATTGTACACTCTCACTCATTATTAAAAAAAAACAAAGAGAAAAGAAAGAAAAAGAAAACATAAGTCCATGTACACATACACATAGACAACTGGAAAACTTGTATTTAACATTATTTTCTGTTTCCCCAACAATGTCTGCTAGAAATTCTCTGCAAAAATAGTCACCAACATCACAGGTACTTTTTTTTTCATGGGAAAAATAGTCAACTAAATAAAGTACTCATAAATCGAGTACATTTCTTGTAAAAGAAGAAATGTGGAAAATTATCACATAATTTGGCACAGTGTTAGGTATACAAGCTTGTATAATTTTCATTGTATACCAGTATTCATTTTAACTAGATCTTTTTTCCACTCATTAACGCACACACATGAAAGCAAAAACGCAATAGATACGTTTTTACTATAAGTACATAACTCATCAAAAGTGAGTGTACCTCAATAACAGGTGTCACCAGTATCACATTATCATGATTCCCTTCGACTTAAACCAAAAATTAAATAACCAATTTGCAACTCATTTTTTGTGACAAAAAACACACCATATAAACATGCATCACTTACAACCACATTCTGGTTCTGCAAGTACGATATTATGGTCCAGTATAAAACGATTAAACGAGCAATTCATGTAACCATATTCCAAAATTTGTGAAGAAATAGATATTTGGCAGTGCCTCTGCATGTTTACAAAGCCTCTTGCATGCTGTAATTTACGGAAAAGTGATCTATGAGTTGGAACATTCAAATTTGTTTCAAGTACGGATAAAATTCTTCCATCCATTCATAGTTATTGCAGTGAACACATGAAATGAGTACAGTGGCCAACCTTTGACCCTCAGACCAAACAATAATCTATTGGTATACCCATTGGCCACATACATACACATACTAAGTTTGCTTGAAAATGAAATCCCTCCAAAATGCACACACACAGCATAAACAGATTTAAAATATTCAATATTCCAGAGGTACCATTTCAGGGATGAGGCATACAAACATTTTTTTTTTGGGGGGGGGGGGAGGAGGGGTGATCACGCACCACTCTCAAAACTGTTATGGTAGATCTGGATATAAGTACAAATGAAATATACTTCTGCTGATTTGTTCTCCAAATTCATATCAAAATTTATAAAATTATACAAACTTATTTGTATCTGAAAAATAAAAAATTACCCGTGTATCCACAAAAATAAACCATCAAATTATTTTCAATTAAGTAATCTTTGCCAGTGGTAAAAAAAATATATTTGCTTTGGTAGATACATCTGATATTTAGGTACATCAATCATTTGTCCTCATATTAAAGACCTCATTCCAACAAAATCTGCTTTTCTGAACATTCAACAAAAACCTAACAAATTAAACGATATAACTGCATTTATTTGCTTAATTTCACCAGATATGAAATTAAGACACTCCTACAAGTATGCAAAGATTACACATGGATTCATATGACTCCTTTTGAATTGACAGACAAAAATCAAACAACGGCATCTCTTGGCTTAATTTAACCACATATGAAATTAGACACTCGTACAATTATGCAAAGATCACATGTAGATTCACACGTCTCGTTTTGAATTTGATAGGTAAAATTACCATACTAATATGAACTCTCATGAAATTTAGTGTTCACAATATTTCAACTGGGCAAAAGTGCATTTTTTTTCTTTGAGTGTTTCTACTGTTCTTAGTAAAACAAATGAGATATTTGTTGGCAAGAACAAAGCATGCTGGGAAGTAATTCCTGCCAACATTACTGTACAGAACACAATCTTCAATCATTTATCAAATGATTCAAATACAAGCCTGTGGGTGAATTTTGTTAAGTAAAAGGGATGCCACATCATACTACACCTCTCACTTCTGAATGAATATGACATGTAGGGCAGAGTGGGGTGGAGGCATGGAGGGAGGGGTGGAATAGAATGGAGGGATGGGGGAGAAAAGGAATGGCTGAAGGTGGGATGGAATGGGGCAGAGAAGGAATGGCCGATACATTCAGATTAGCAACACAAGGAATTCAAAGTACAAACCGACTATTACTTTGAATAAAAAAATACCCTCAGAAAATGATGCACTGTATACAGATGTGCCCATTACTTTTCGATTGTCCTGGTCAAATCATTCTAGCCACAAATACTATTCAGCATGGTACACATCCAAATAAAAACTTGACCAGATATACAAACAAAATTTTCACTTATTTTTTTGATCTTTACAAAAATCTTCTTGTCATAAGTCACTGATGATGAAGGCATCAATTTACCCTGCTAGGAAGTTTAGCTGCTCCTTGTCTGGTGACTGGTGATACCTTCTTCACCTGCACTTCCATATGAAGAGGCTGTTTGGGATAGAACAGATGGGATACTGTATCAGTCTCAAATGTACTTGTGTGATATGGATCAAAGACATTACTAGAACAAAAATGCCATACTAGCAAAAATAAAGAGATGTTTTAAAGGTAAATGACATGATTGTGGGTAGTCCTCAACTTGGGCTGAAACTAGTCTAGAATCAAGTAAACTATGCAAGGATTCTCCTGTGAAAATCTTGTAGTCAAAGGTTGACTCATTTTAAAATAACTAATGTCAATATCCTTCGTAGCAGGCAAACCTTCTGTGTGGCTCTCTATGGGTCCTATTTTTATCATGCCCCGATGAATTAAAATAGGAGTATGTTCATGATTGATTCTCCTTAAGTAAACAAATTAGAGACAAATCCTTCTAGCTGGGAGATCCACTCCAGCTGGTGTATAGTTGTTACCGGTATTTATTTCAACTCATTTAGCTCGTGAGGAATTTTCAAGTGTTCCCAATCATGTCACTAACCTTTAACACAGTTGGCCTGAATATATGATTTTTTTCAGTACATTTATAAACATTCTAAGATCTTGCTAAAGAAAGATACCCGGTTACTGCAAATGAATAACGGAATTAAAGAAATTATAAACAACTCTAAATTAATGTTAAATTCAATCCAATTCTGATAAAGAGACCTCCTTTAATTCAGTTACCTGCACCACAGAATATACTATTTTCTGAGCAGAATATGAAGTATTCACGATTACTAAGTTTTATTACTTTAAGATATTAACAATTACGGAGACAAGTTTTCCTTCGTAAAGTCTAAAGCCACAGGCTAACAATGACTACAGTTTAAAAAAATGTGAGCCACAAAATCCTCCATGCTCTAAATGTCTTTGAAAAGGTCTAAACTATTTGTATTATAACACATTTTTGCTAATTTCTTTAATTTATTTGAAACTGAAAATTAACTTATATCATCACTGCACAACTTACCAGCAATCATCGCCTCCTGTGCTGATAAGATGTCTGTCATCGTACGTAAATTTCACATTTGTTACATGAGCTGAGTGACCAACATACTTCTTGTGAGGGGCCTGCAAAATAGAGTTTGATATTCAAAATGAAAACAGTGTTTAATATTACTATTGTCTTCTTTCATGGAATGAAGCAAATTCGTTAAAATATTTCAAAAGTATTTGTCCTACATTCAAAAGTGCAAAAATATATGCATAAAATATACAAATGATCATGACACATGTAATTGTTTGGTGAATCTAGTGAATTTGTGTTTTCTTCTTCTTCTTTTCCACTAGATATATGTGTTTAACAACCATTCACACATCCTCCCATTTTTGGTAAGGTTTGTTATTAGTATACTATACTATGTACAACCCAAGTTGTGCTCTCTTCTTAGAATTTCCCCCCTATCCCATCTAAAATTCCTCTTTTATTAGTAATTTGGATCAATTTTTAAAACAGCTTGCTTGACTCCAACCAACCCTACTCTCCATCTGTACATTTATTTAGCCCGTTGGAGACCAAGAACGAAATATCTCAGGCTGGGGTCTATCGAGAATGCATGTTAGATCAAAATCAAATCATTTCCAATGGGGTAAAAAATTACCAACACAGCTGGGTCACTATCAGAGCATACTTACATATTTTTCTGAGCAAGGAAAATCAAAGAGCTTGACGAAGCCGAAGTCATCACCCGTAGCGACCGCGTTGCCCCGCCCACTTACGATGGCACAGTTGACGTCAGCCTTTTCCGCACTCCTGGGCCAGATGCCAACAACCTCTTGACCCAGAACACTGACAGAAGAATGGACATTTGGAGAAACAGTTAAATAAAGAGATTGATTGGCAAAACATAATAAATCCATTTTCCACCAAAGTTGAGTTATTATCATCAACACATTTACCACCTAGCTATAGTGCAAAATTTGAAGCCAAATTACACAAGCAAACTTTGTATAAAATATCTTGGGTTTTACTTTTATTCATCTATACGTGCATGTACAAACTTGGGCAAAGAAATGTATTTTTTTTTAAGGTGTATCGGTACGGTTATCCGACCGGGCACCGACCTTCAAAAGTAGACCCGGTTATGAATCTGTCATTGCGGTTATTGCAAAGTATGTGGAAAAATTCATAAGTTCATCTCATTCAGCTCTCAAGTGCAGTTGGTATCATGGAAGGTCATTAGGACTTGCTGGGGGAGAAAGTCTGACCTCTGACATGTGAGAAATGCAGTAGGTCAGTCTGGGGGGCAAGGTTTAATGGTGAGTCTTATCAATTTAAGGAACATTCATCTTTTTAAGTGTTTTCCTCTTGTGGACACTGTAGTCTTGCAAGTACATGCTAACAGGATTGTAACTCTTCATTTGTCAGTGGGGATTATAGGAACATCAACAGCGAATACAAATATTGTGACAGGCAATCTGTTTGTTTAGGTTATTCGAAACCGTTCGGATATTGAAGTCTGGTTTCTGGATAGTAAAATAACCTTAAAGATACAACACTATTTTTTTTCCCAAATTTACTCAAGTGGATTTAGGGCATTTTGCACTCAAACTCTTCAAACATTCTGAATTGTCTTAACTATTACATTGATTCTGTTTTAAAAGAATATTGATGTACATGGCCTTGTAGTTATCAAATTCTTAAAAGGAGTTTTAAGTATTTTTTAAGAACAGTGAAAATCCACTTGTGACATGTTTTATCACACTCAATTTTAACTGTTCCAGAATAATTCATTATCACAGTGATTTCATTCATAATTATCTCAATTATTTTATGATTGATTATCATGAATACATATGTTTTCTTTTTCAAGTTTTTGTTTCTTGGATTGATTATCTATTCATTTGAACATCATTATACGGCTTAGATATCAAAGTTATTCAATTGTTTCCAGTGACTTTCCAAATATTACAATATTCCTTCAATTTCTAACAGCAAAAAGAGCACATTTATTGACAGCAGCAATCCTTCAATTGTATGATATACATACAGGAGATCTAATGATTCTATACAAACCACACAGACTAGATATCACCAAGTTTTAACTTAATAATGTATTCAAATGGACAATTTTCTGCTTTTTTATGGGAGTAGGGTGTAGTGGGATTGCAAAATGTATTTTGGATGATGTTTATGACTGCATTTGACTGATAATGTACAGCTTGGATATGTAAATAAAATGAGTTCAAAATGAACATAATCTATTGTCAATCTGTAATCACAATAATTACTCCAGAAATATTAGTTTCTGCTTTGCTTTTTATATCATTTAATTCTGGAAGTTTATGGAAGAAACAAGTTTATAACTGAATGTTTTCTGTATAAAATGAATTGGGGGGGGGGGAGGGGGAATTGACATTTTCACTGTCAAGTCTGAAATTCTTTTTCTTTTGTTTTCATTGATTTGCTGATGCAACATACCTTGTCCATGTGGCCCATGTGATTTGCTGAATTTCTGAAGATGCCGTTACAGGGTTACCGCTTGGTACGGTGTACACCAAACGTTGATATGAACCAGTACCAACCTATCAGAAACAGATGTAAAGAAAAGCAAAACAATATGTTGATTTGGTTGGCTTATTACCATAAAAACAAAATATGACTAAGTAAATTTTGTAAAATGGAATATATATAGTGCGCAAACAAAATGTGGATTTGGCAGCCTACATACAGTCTTGCTTCATTGTATCGTAAGAATTATTTCTTAAATACAAGAGAGTGATAAATGAATGCCATGGTACCTTTGCTCACAAAGTTCTTTGTTATTGATTTTTTTAACAGGTTTAAGTAAGTCTAGAATCATATATACCTTCAAAGTCCAATTTATACTGCTTTTTCGTGTACTGGTAAATCCAACATCTATTGCATCAGTTTATTGTGTACACATTGCATTAGACCGTCAAAACTGTCTTAGCGGCCAATTCTGTACAGCAGCCAACCTGGGTATAGTGGCCACTTACATGATTCCACTGGAGATAAATCATGTGTTTAAACGCCTGTCTTTAAAGGTATTGCCTAACATTTACCACAGTTAAAAAAATCTCAGCCACATGATTCCCCATGCTACCAGTGTCTTTGATGAGGTCTAAAAATGAAGCCCTGAAAAAATTGTATTTCAAAATGATTATTTAATGCTTTAAAAAAGTGAAAATCGTAAGTTGACCAGATTCACTTGCCCATTTCCTCCCATAGTCTTACTGTTGTACACCTAGGCTATTAAAACTCACCCCGAGTTTTAATTGTTTATTCATGCATAACTTGCCATTGGCAGTGTAACTTTCCAAACTTTTGTATTCTAGGGTGTTTATTTGTCCATTTGAACACTACTATGTAGCTCAGATATCAAAGTTTGACAATTTTTTAATTGAAGCTCCACAATGTTAGCCTATCACTTTAAAGGCAAAGTGTCTATACAGGCCACATGTTTTGCTTCCCTTGTATTGGAAATTCTAATTTTTCATGTTTTTGTTTCATTAAGCCTTTTGTTGCATTGAACATTGTACCTCTTTGCATTTTACATGTTATATCAGTTTTCATATTTATTTTTACAGTGTTGGTCCAGTTATCCAACTCAATCCACACTCTATTTCATTAGAAAATAAATAATCACAATTACAGTAAACGGAATAACAAAGTCAATTATCTATTACCTATTTATTACCTCAAGTAACACAAACAGGTTTTAACTTTTTAACTCTGTTTGGTAACACTATGGGACGAACATTCACCATGCAAAGGATTTTTTTGTGGGCAAAGGTAATACGTACCTGAATAAACTTGCTGTCTGATGAAAAGTCGACCTGAATGACGAAACTGGGAATACCTTTACAAAGTCCTGCTCTCGATAACGTTGGACCCTGAGTGATGTCATAGAAATCTACACAGCCGTCATCAGAACCAACAGCAAGGTACTTTGAGTCTGGACTAAACCTGGTGATGACAAATATAGCAAGATATGTATGATTTCTTTTTTCTACGACTGCACATTATACTACTTTGGCCACTACCTCACAAACTTGGGGGTGGACATTTCACTAGGGGTGACGGAAATAAACATCATAAACTAGAAACTAATGAAAAGATACAGAAAGATCTATAAAGATCAATGCGTACTGCAGCAGCACAAGCTCATAGTGGCCCAAATTACTATTACAATTACTGCTACTCCTCCTGCTGCTACTACTGATACTACTTGGGTGCAAGATGTGGGGAGCTAATAAGCATTTAACCTGCTACCTCCTAGATTCCGTAATACCCATAGGGTTAAAATGTGGCACATCCAGTTCCTATTGAGGAAGCAGGGGGCCGACGACGACGAAAAACATTTTTTGCCCGACAAGTTACAAGCCAAACATCGTCCTACAAGTGGGGGCAGGGGGTCGTTGATGACCAAAAAAATTTTTTCCCTACCAAAAATTTTCTTACTAGCCTAACGAACATAAATAGGGGGGGGGGGTGAAATTTTCAAAAGACGGTAAAATCCCTGTTATCTTCATTACTTTGAAAAGATAGGACTTACTTGATGTCCTGAATGGCTTTGCTCCTGTCCCGTTTCCGACCCCACACATCCAGTGTGGCCACTTGCAGGATCACAAACTCCCCATTCTTTAGGCCTACAGCCAGCTTCTCACCGTCAGGGCTGTAGGCCACGGATCTGGCTGGGGAGCCTATCATGGCCTTGTTCATCATTTTCTGTACACATAATGGAATATAAATTAACAAAATATTGTTTGTAAAATAACCCCTTGTCTCCAAGATTCTCAAAATCCTATAGAGTTAACACATGGCACATCAACTTCCCACAGCCAACAGGTTACCTTTAAGAATGTAGTCAATGAAATATGTGTAAACACATTGCAGTAAACTTACAAAAGGTGCAACAAAAAGATATGTTTCACTTCCAGAAATATGAACTACCGTGTTGTATCAATTCTGGACTACTGGTAAGTCTAATTTTTGGTGGAATCAGACATGGACTTGGTATAAAGTCCCACCATAAAATGGAGTGCAAGGTTTCACTTAACCCATTGGAGATGATTTGATTTCACTATAACACGCATTTCGCATAAACCCAAATACGAGTTAACTTGTACTTAGTCTCCAACGGGTTAGTAGGACTTGAACTCAAACTTGTGAACTGGACTGCAACATCGATAAACTGGAATCTGCTTTATATTCCTACGTTGAGTAAAAGTGTTTACACAATAACACATTTCATAAAGTGAATAATGCAGAGTTTAGTAATGTAGAGCATCTTAGATATATTCAATGGTGCACAGTATAACTCAACATATTCACAATTGTTTACTTTTTGCATCATAACAAAATGTCAGTTCAAATTTACAAATTATGACATGGGTTTCAATAATGAAAGGACAGGAACAGTACATAATAAATTCAATTCACAAGGCTAATTTCATGGTTATCTCTATGAAGTGATAATTATTACTTGATTGATTGTTTAATTGATTAATTGATTAAATCATTAATTCATTCACTTGATTCATTGATTCATTCATTCACTTATTCATTGTTAAAATTTTATTTTAGGGTTGATAACAGCTTTCACAGGGAACAATAGACCATTTTCATATCTAAATGTGTGTACATTTTTTGACAATCTACTCATTACCTCGTAGCAAAGGCATAAAAACATACATTTTGTATTTTTATATACCAGTTATGAGTATTTTGCAAATCTTCATTTATACTAAGTGACATTCCTAGCTCAGAAAGACTTCGTACTAGTACAAACGCTCACCTTGTTTGGAACGTCCCATATCCTGATGGTTGTGTCATCACTGGCCGACGCAAAGGTTTCTTTTGAGGGGTGTGCAGCTAATCCCCATAGCTCGCCCTCACCGTGTCCTTGTACCAAGGTCGTCACTGTGCCCTTCTTCTCCTCTATCTCAAATATTTCACTCTCTTTGGTGCCTATGAGAATTTTGCCCTGTATGAGGTAAGTTTTGGATACATGGTTTCAATTCACATTGTGTTTCACATTGATAGTCAATTACTTTAACTTTATTCAGAGAGTGAGGTATAGTATCAGGTAAAGACAAAGCTGAGTTTGGGAAGTTGGTCAAAATGTTTAAGGAGGTAAAAAAATACTTAATGCAGTGGTGGTACTAAGACATGTTTTCTTAAACATTCAACTGGTCAAATAACAGAAATAATACATACATCAGGAACTCATAAATCATATTGACCAATTCTCTGCCACATCCTATAACAGTGAAAAACATGCAATTTTTATTATCTTTTGTTGCAAATTAATGACACAAACACAGACAATCTCTTTGATAAAATTTGAGGATATTTACCCTATTTAACTTAATTTTGAGACTTGTCAAGAATTTATGTCCACAACTCAATGAACAGTGATCTTACAACGATCATCACACATTAGCCTCTATCTACAATCAAGCTCGTCTTATGATAGGGGCCTCTGGTATTTTCCATCTTTATCTGTATAAATATTGTATATCAAATGACATTGAATTATGCAAATTTCTTTATGTAACAATTATTTGTAGATTTATTAATATACTGATGTAATCTAATGATATTGTAAAATATATTTTCATTTGTCAAAATTGTATACCGGAAGATACCGAAATAAAACAATTCAATTCAATTCAATTCAATTAGTAGGGTTTGAAAATTCTAATGGAAATCAATCATCGAACAAAACCTCAAAAAGCATTTAACAAATTCAACCACAGGATTTTCTGTCCTGATAAATGCCTACAGGGTAAGTTCTCATGTGAAATACCCAAACTGAAAACAAACTGCTCAAAGTATTGACTCTCCACATACAATTTTCTAACCTGAGAATATTAAAATGATATCAAACTGGGATAAATGTAAGACCATGCTATCAAATATGGACATCCAAACCCTGGTACAACAAGTACTTCATAAATTCTTACTGTTGGTATCACAAATTGACCTTAACCACTATACCATGATAGCCCATCAGTGCATTGTGTGCAGTAGTGAACCAGAAAACACAAGTGGTACAATGTGGACACTATAACCATTCTTGTCACTTACTTTGACCCGACACACACTCTTCACGACATCTAGCTTGTTGCCTGTGTCTAGTTGGAAGTTTCTACACTTCTTCATGTCCTGATCCCACAGCTTTACTGCACCACCATTGCGACCACTACATACAGGATAGAATCAGGTGTTACAATATGCCAGCAATATTCTTATTTTTAAAACTAAGTCTGTCAAAAAACTTGATATCAATACCAGCACTATCAGTGAAAGTCAGAGCAAATTCACATAATTTAAAAGATATGTTTTGTTGATTTATCTGTTTTCTATTTTCTAAATAGAAGATCGGGACTTTCAAATTACATTTCAGTGAAGAGTTGTTCTGCTGTGACATTACATATTGTAACACAGTCACCATATCAATACGGCAAAATTGATTTTACTTAATTTAATTCAAATGCATATTTGTTGAACAGTATTTCCAAATTTGCTCAACCCAGTTTGTTTTTTCCTTGGTTTATGTTTCGTGTGAATAATGAAGTGAGCCTTATTCACCCCCTCCCCCGGAATGTGCTCTTTTTGATGTCACTCCAAGTCAAAAGCAACACACCTACATATAGACTTCTGTGTCAGTAAATTGTTAGCATGTTGATTTGTGTAGCGATTTTGTTAAAAGCAAAGAGTTCTGTTATATTCAATTACGCTCTTCTGTACTACAGTGACATTTCCAGGATACCATCTGTTCATAGTTGGTTGATAACAGTTGATATTCAACTTGTGTTGCTCTGCAGGTACTCAATCATATCTTCAATGAATCTGCAAAATTCTGGGATGTTTCTGAACACGGGTTAATAGCTCCATATGAATGTCAAAAGTGATGTCATTGATGCATTGGATTTTGCATTGCATTGATGCATTAACAGTGTTAGAATTGTAGTTTGTAGTATTGTGTATTTCTTCTTTTGTGGGAAAATTAGATAAAGACTGATAACTTACGGTTTCTCTTTGCCCCCAGACACAATAAGACCATCTTTCAGCGTTGTGTACAAGGTGAATACAGCATCTTGATGGGCACGAGTCACCACTCTGGCCAGCATGTGACCCTTCCAGACGTAGACGTCACCACACATTGACCCCGTGAAAGTAGTTTCATTCTACCAATAGGGAAGGAAAATAAAACAAGCAAAGAGAGTTTATTTACACATCTAATCAGTTGATGGGTTGGAACAGATATCTTTACACCTGGCAAGGGGAGTCTATTAATGACTTTTGTAATCATGTTGGTGAACATATTTTGATATAATAGCATTTATATTTCAGGAGCTTCAACAGTTTATGGACAAAATCATTTTCATACTATATCCCTATGGCAGTTATGTCCATGGGTAGACTTGGTACAGGCACAATACCAGTGGGCAACAAACTAGAGATTTGAAGAAAATTATTGCCCTACACCTGTTTTGTAGTAGAGTCTCCAGGACAATTAATATACCCATTACATAAAAATCAGACTTAAACTGCCATTGGGCCAAGCATTAAAACTAACATTTCAAATTCCAACCTTTTCTCTATTTTTAGCCCTATGTAAGTTGTCAGAGTAGTCAATTTATCTAAACGTGTCATCAAGGAAAACATATTGAAAGGCAGAAAAATATCAGCAAGAAAAGGAGTGAGTGGAGATGGGTGGGGTGGAATGGTTCAGGGTAGGTTAAGGGAAGGGAAAGGTAAATTGAAGTGGAAGGGGGGAGGTCGGAGTAGGGGAAGGGGAAGGGAGAGAGAGTGGAGGGGGAGGGAAAGGAAAATGAAGGCAGACAGATGAGGAAGGGGCAGGGGAGGTGGAGTGGAAAGAGAAGGGAAGAGGACAGGAAGGGGAAGTGGAGAAAAAGGAGAAGGAAAGAGGAAGGGGAGGGGAAGGAGAAGGGAAGGGAAGAAGAA